>CM072819.1:13989348-14155283 GCA_036937905.1 Salvia rosmarinus
ACTAATATATGTGAGTTTTATTCTCTTCATTAGCTCTTGAATTTTCTTGTGTTTGCCAAGAAATTCAATTATCGACGATCGACGAGACATCCATCCCTCGTTCGTGTGTCATTCATCGTCCCCGAGTTGTCAAGGTCAACTATCTAGTTGGGGTATAGGCGAAATCTTGACCTATATCACTGAGGGTTAGATTCGAGGTTTTGGGATATTCCATCTTGTTCGCTCTTCCGTCACAGCGTCGATAGATCCTTCGCATCGAGGATCGTATCGAATATCTTCCAAAATTACGGAGCCACTCGGCTTCCTCACCGCCTTTATCCAAAGCTATGAATTCGATTCCATGGTGGATCGGCTATACGCCCTGCTTCGTGGATCTCCAAGAAACAAGACCTCCCAATCGTGAACACGCACTCCACTTGTAGAAAGTGAATCTTCGTGTCGATATCCATTGGCATCACAGCACCCTTCAAGCATCGGGGATATCTCGTGAATGCAGCCCATGATTTTGAGTATACTTGGTACCTCAAAACTCTCACTAGAGCCTTCCAATGCTCCTTGTTTGGATTGCTCGTGTAACGACTCAATTTGTTCACAAATGAAGCTATGTCGGGTCGGGTGCAATTTGTAAGATACATCAAACACCCGATGACCTTAGCATAGTCTTCTTGTCCAACAGGTTCACCCCTGTTCTTACTCAAGTGAACATTGAGCTCCAATGGGGTCTTAGCAGGTAAACTGTCAAACGCGTTGAATTTCTTAAGCACTTTCTCGACGTAGTGAGATTGTGTCAAGATAATTCCGTCTGATCTTCTTAGAATCTTGATTCCAAGAATCACATCAGCTAATCCCATATCTTTCATGTCAAAATTTCTTTTTAACATGCGCTTTGTGTCATTAATGACTTGAGTATTGCTACCCATGATCAACATGTCATCTACATACAGACACACTATAACATAACCATTATCAGTGTTCTTAACGTAGACACATTTGTCACACTCGTTGATCTTGAAACCATTTGCCAACATTATATTGTCAAATTTCAAGTGCCATTGCAACGGCGCTTGTTTCAAACCATATAGAGACTTCACGAGTTTGCATACCTCGCCTCTCGACCGGTACTACAAACCCTTCGGTTGCTCTATATATATCTCATCCTCGAGGTCACCGCTCAAAAACGCAGTCTTAACGTCCATTTGATGAATCTCAAGATTGCATAAGCAGCAATTGCGAAGCACCGAATAGATGTAATCCTCGTCACGGTGAATAGGTATCGAAGAAATCGTACCTTCTCTTTGTTTAAACCCTTCGACAACCAAACGGGCCTTATACTTTTCAATTGATCCATCTGCATTGTACTTTCTTTTAGGATCCATTTGCATCCTAAGGGCTTACAACCTTCGCAAAATCAACCAAGACCCAGTGTGGTTTTGCGAATAGAATCAATCTCACTTTGAACGACCTCTCGCCGAGCATCCCCATCCCGTCGGCCGAGCATAGTTACTTTGATCGACGTTGGTTCTTCGTCCAACATGAACGCAATATAGTCGGGACCAAAATCCTTTGCGTTCGACTTCATCGCCTCGTCTCGCTCCGACCCTCCGGATCGGACCTCGATCGCTATGCGATATAGTTCTTCCTCCAAAGGTTTAGAACTCGAAGCCACCATCGCTCTATTGCTGAGTCGGCTTCACTTTTATCCTTTTCTTTGCTGTGGATAAACACTTTCAAAGAATATAGCATTCCTTGATTCAATCGTCGTCCCCACAAATATCCGGTACCTCCGATCCGTGGATCGAAAACGATAGGCCGCTGTTGGTGCATACCCAATAAAGATACAATCGATCGTTTTAGGTCCAATTGTAACTTGTTTAGGAAGAGGCACCTCAACCTTTGCCAAACACCCCACACTTTGAGATATTTGTACGATGGTTTCTTCCTTTCACAACTCGTAAGGAGTGACATCCTTACTTTAAGTGGAATCTTGTTCAAGATGTAGTTGGTCGTCAAAACAAATTTCCCCCACAAGTTCTCGGGCAACCTGAACTAATCAACAAAGCATTCATCATCTCCTTAAGTGTTCGATTTTACGTTCAAAGAACGCCATTAGATCGAGGTGAATAAGGGCTGTCGTTTGATGTATTATACCACTTTCATTGCATAATGTCTCAAACGGAGCTACATATTCTCCCCTCTATCACTCGAGCAGTCTTAATTCGACAATTAGTTGATTCTCGCCGTTCTTGAAGTTTTTAAAAGCTTCAATAGCCTCGCCTTTACTTCTTAGAAGGTAAAGATAGCAATATCTTGTACAATCATCAATAAACGTGATGAAATACTTTTACCACCTCTAGTTTGTACAACTTTAAATCACACACATCGGTGTGAATAAGTTCTAGAGGCTTAGTGCTCTGTTCTCACCGAATGAAACGGTAACTTAGCTATTTTAGCTTTCACACAAACCTCACATTTCGTTTGTGTATTAACTTCATTTAACTTTAGTAAATCTAAATTTACTAATCTTTTATTGCATTTAGATTAACATGTCCTAATCTACAATGCCATAAATCGAGCACTCGGTCAAGTAAGAGAAGTAGATGCATTTTCATTAATAGCAATCTTGGGTACACGGCGCACACCATTACATTCAATTTGAAAAGACCCCAAGAAGATAACCCTACCAAGGAACTTCCCAAACTTAGTCAAGACAAACTTGTCCGACTCAAAACTAGTCTAAACCCCTTGTTAACTAGAATAGAGCCCGACATCAAATTCTTGCGGATGTCCGGGACATGCAAGACATCCTTCAACGTGATCTCAATGCCGACGACATCTTGAGCACCACATCACCAACTCCAGAACCTCGGACGAAGCTTGGTTCCCCGTGTTGAGCTTCCTCCTCAACAGCTTGTAGGTGGAGAAACGCATCTTTTCGGCGCAGACGCGTGCGCGATTCGCCCGATGTCGATGAACCATCCACCTTGATTCTCGACGTGATCGACTTCTTCGGTCACCACAGCAGCTAAGTCATCCTTGTCCCATTTGTCAAGTCCTTCTCGACAATGTTGGCAACTTTCTTAGCCTTCTTCTTCGACGGGCAGCCTCACTCGTGTGGCCATGCTTGCACACAATTGTAATGATCCGTCAAACTTACGGCAACAACCTTCCTTTGCCTTTGTCATGGACATTGGGACGAACACGCTTGTTGGAGGGACCGCCTCTCAACAAGTTGGCCTTCGCGATCGAGCAAGCCTTTTGCTTTTATATCTTGCTTCTTCACGCCGACTCGATGCGCGCTTTGACGATCAAGTCTTCAAGTCATATCCTTTCGCTTGTGCTTAAGGTAGACCTCAAGTCTCTCCACCCCGGGTAGCTTCTCAATCATCAGAGCGACGACAAAGCCGTTCGAAACAAAGTGTGCCTCTTCTTGAACCTCGTGTACAATGAGTTGAAACTCTTGTACTTGGTCCATGATTGGTCGAGAATCGATCATCTTGTAGTCCAAATATTTGCTACAATGAATTTCTTTAGACTGCATCATCACTACGGTACTTCTTTTCTAGCGCATCCCACATACATTTGGATGTCGTTACAACAAAGATATACACTATACAAACTATCTTCTAAACTACCAAGTATAAAGTTTTACAAAGATAGTCGCCAAGCGCCAGCTTATCATATGTCGCTCGGACGTGAAAGTCCGTCACCACCCCCGACAGGCGGGCTCATCTTCCACCAAGAAGTTGGCGAAGCCCAACGCCGTGAGGTAAACAAGATCTTTGTTGCCATCTCTTGAAGTCGGATCCTCCAAACTTTGACGGCTTCGGCGGGCGGCATCATCCTCGCGGTATGAACAGCGCCGAGATCGATCCCAAACGGATCCACCAACACCACTGAAGTGTCTGGAACATGGAACTCGAATGAGAACCACCGGTGTTAGATCCCATGGATCCAATAGTCGACCCACTGAAAAGTGCAGTCGTCGAACCAAAGGAACCACTAAAAGTGGAACCAATTGTTGAACCACTAAAAGTGGAACCAACAATCGACCCAAAGTGGTCCCATGGTTGACCCAAGGCATCGAACCAAACATGATCGAAGCCATTGTGCGAGTGGCAAAGCAGCAGAGGCAAGGAGGCGGGCGGCAACAAGCGGCTGAGCAGAGTCGGTGGCGGTGTACGGTAGACATCTCAAGCAAAGGTATTAGTTTCAAAGTTTTAATTCAATTTTAATGTCCGGACTCTCGGCAAGTGTTATCTCGTCTTGCGATTGTTGGAAAAGGTGTACAAAATAGTACAGACTTGCTTGGGCGTACATAACTTAATGTAAATGTGTAAGTAGGAGATCAAACAATAATGAACTTAAAACAGAATTGAAATACAATTGAAACTAAAACCGTATTCTAGATGCCGAGTCGAGGAGGCCTCTTTCCAAGAAGACGAGATACGCCCGGTAGTGCTTTCGGTTATGGCGTATCGTCCCAAAGATAAACGCAATGTCTCGTGGGTGGCAAGACCGCAAACCAACGAGCTCCCGTGAATCGGATCAAGCGAGGACTCACTTGACACAAAATGTGAATGCAGAGAGTGCTCTTAGGTATGCTAGAATGCTTTTGCAGTAGGTGGCTTATGCTGGGGAGACATGTCCTATTTATAAGCGTCGTCCCCTCATGAGTAGCATGCTGGAGTCAACACCCGCATTGATGTCGGGTGTTACGAGTTATGTCTCCTATCGAGTGCGCGCGGTTTCGGAGACAACGTGGGCACGCTTCCGCAGAGCCATCATGTCGGAACGTTACCGACGGTTACGACGAATCCGGACAACGCGTCGTCCGTGTTCATTGGACGATATCCGGACGCCTCTTCAGTGCACAGACAGCCCAACAGATTGGGCCACACGAGTTGGGCCTCGGACCAACTCCATCGCACAGCAGGCCCAACGGATTGGGCTACACGAATTGGGCCTCGGATCAACTCCATCTTTGGGCTCGATCAAACGTTGATCCAAAATATAAGGACAATGGGCCACGGAACCAGCCCACGAACAGCCCAAAGACCACCCAAAGACCAAGATCCAAGATCCAAGATCCACGATCCACTTTAACCAAACCGAGCCGGGCCGGAGCCGAGCCGGGCCGGCACGGCACGGGCGGGCGCTGGCGCGGGGCCGGGCCGGCACGGGCACGGGCCGGGCCGCACGGCAGGCGGGCGGCGGCGGCGGCACACAGGCTGTGCGTGGGCTTTCCACCCATCACTTGTGCACATAATTATACTAAGTGTTCAATGAACCACTTATATAGACAATTAATGAAGGTACATTAATCAATGTGGGATAAGGATTAATTAATCCATGCTTATCCCCTTAATCACATAACTCCATGTTTAAGTGACAAACTTTGATCCATTATTTTTCACTCACCGGAAATCGAATTTGAGAATGTGAATACACCACGATCATCTACTCGGAACGTAGATCGATCCTATGCCGTTTAATTTCACAAAATTAAACATTACGTCACTCAAAATATTGGTCAAAGTAGCTTCCTGGCAACTTGACCACATATATAATAAACATATATATATATGCGTGATTTCCAACAAGAATAAATTCATTTAGTTTGATTGGCTTCACACGACATCTAAATGTAGGAATCAAATGGATAGTGCTGTTCTGGAATCCTCAATTCACTACTCGTAAAAGAATTGAGATTTCTTTTTCAACTCTTATAGATTTTCAGCATCACGGCAAAAGAAAAGTAATAATTGTCATGTCTTAAATGCCTATCTTCCAAATTTTCGGCTGAATTTTTTTTTTTTTATTATTATTATTATTTTCTTTTTTCTTTCTTTTCAAAATATTGTAGTTTTGGCTAATAATAAAATATTCAATACATATATCAAATTAAATATTATGACAATAGCTTTAAGTCGATATATAATACATACAGAAATGGATTTAAGACATAAAATGATAGAAGTTAAAAATTTGAAACTAAAGTATTTTTTTCTCTCCTCTCTTGTCTAACTGATTTCTTTGTTTTCGTATTTTATTTTTTTCCCTTTGATTTTATATTATTTTATTTATTTTAGTTTTATCTTATTTGCTTTTTTTTTTCTTTTTCTTTTTCGGTTTTATTTTCTTATTCTAATTTTGCGCGGAATTTTTTTTGTTTGATATATATGCAAGTATAATTATGTAATTTTAAGGAGAAATTGCCAAATAAATCAACAACTATGAGATATTTTGTAATTCAACACCATTTTTAAATTTCTCCATCGTTGTTCAACAAATCATAAATCAAAACGTTCTTCTCTTTTTCAAGAACAGCCTAGAAATAAATTACAAGAACTGTGATCTACTTTGGCAAGAAAATATCCAAAAACGTGATTGTATGTCAAAATTCTCTTTCATTAGTTGTTTTTAGCCTTTGATTTAACCACCAAACTACTAACTATTGTGAGATCGACCTCCTCAAGAAATTGGCAAAACGAGAACTCAAATGGCCAAAAAAATGATGACCCCAAATGTTAAACTCACAGCTGAGTTCTAATTGAGATATATATATATATATATATATATATATATATATATATATATATATATATATATATATAGGGGAGGTTAACGTGAAACCATTTTTATTGTGAGAACGTGAGAACGCGAGAACCAAAAACTAATGAATTATTAGTTGAAAGTTGATGAATCCATTTGGGAAAATTAATGAATCCAAAAATAGAATTTTCGCCTCATGGGATTCGAACCCGGTGAAAAATTCTAAATTTCTGAATTCATTAACTTTCTCAACGGATTCATCAACTTTCATAACGAATTCATTTGGTTCTTAGTTTTTAGGATAAGAATGGTTCTTATTTGAATCAAACTCTCTCTCTATATATATATATCTAATTACCAACCTTAAAAATGGTTTTGAAATTGCAAAATTGGTCATATTTCATGATTTATTTTGCATCTTTTTCCTAATTTTAATTGTGGTAGTATTTGTATCATATTTTATCATAATTTAAAAAAAAGTTACATATACTATCAAATTTAAAAATCAATAAATACAAACTTATCAATAAATTTGATTCCAAAAATGTCAATGACTTCGGCTGCTGATCCGAGAATGCCTTTCAAATTTGATTGTTCTTACTGATCTTGTTCGGGATACATGGTATCATGGGCGTTTAGGCCCGTGAGTGAGATTTTTGCTCATTGCAGTCACCTCCGGGGTTCTTCGCACCTGGATAGTACCAGGACCCTTGTGCAGCTCATCTAACTGTGTTTTATGTAATAATGATCAAAAGTCAAGGACAATCACTTACTTATATTGATTAGTTTTAATGCATTGCCAATTATATGTTGCTATTATGTATCAAGTTGCAATCGACTAAAAAGTTTGATTTATGAGACTACCAGTCTACCACAAATATTGTTCACGAGAAAATATTTCAAAATGTACAATACTATGTCTTTGTCTTTTTAAGAAATAATAGAATCATGTAGAAATTGCTCTTCTGGATACACCACTAGACAAATTGAAAAAAAATGTTTCGGCGCAAACCAAGCCAAGTACCCAGCCTCTCTCCCTCTCTCTCCATTGAAAGGAGTTCAATCTCACTTAAAAATGAAAATTTTCAAAAATTGTAGGAAGCAAAAGTAAAAAACAAGTGGCAAGTAATCGAGATGACACGTCACTAATCGACCGGTGATACCGTTTGGCAACTGTCGCCAAAGATCCATGCGGACTACGTTCCTCATTACTTTCGAAAATAAAAAAAGTTATTCCTTCAATTTTTTTCTGGATTCAATCTCACGTAATAAAGTCAAATAATTTTTCTTATGCGCATTGAAATCAACACTATCGAATTATACTTGATGCATGTTTTCCACCACATTCAAACTCAAGCACAAGAAGAAAAAACATATTAGATCTTTAATTTGTGGTCAAGATGGGATTTTTCCTAGGTTACATTCTGGGTTTCGCGGTCGCCTTTGGATTGATTGTGGGATTCACCAAATACCAGAATCTCAGATCCAAGAAGCGCATCGATTTGGTAGAATTTACGAGATTTTCATTATGTTTTGGTAATAGAAAAAACGAACTAAAAAAGAAAAAAATAATTTACTTTGGAAATTTGTATGTAACAGGCAGCAGCAATAGCGGCATTGGCTCGAATAACTGTCCAAGATTCAAGGAAGCTTCTTCCAGATAAATACTACCCTTCTTGGATTGTCTTCTCACAGAGGCAGAAGTTGAGTTGCTTATTACGATCTTTTTGCATGGTTCTAATATATATTACAATTTCACATGTAATCTAATATTAGCTTTTGATTTATCTAATTTTGCAGTTAAACTGGCTTAATCAGCACCTAGACAAAATATGGCCTTATGTTGACCAGGTTTATTATTAACCTTATTTTCTCTTGAATCACGACTTTGTCACTCCACCAACCAAACGTCTCTTCATAGATTTAGGTTCGATTTTTGATGAAAGTAATTAATGTATATATATGGTGCACAGGCAGCATCACAAGTGATAAGGGACTCAGTAGAGCCAATTCTTGAGCAATACAGACCAGCAATTTTGGCTTCTCTCAAGTTTTCTACATTGACTCTTGGAACTGTAGCACCACAATTCACAGGTTATATAATCTAGCTTTACTAACAACTTTGATCTGCAGATTCATTTCTTATGATTAAATTATATGTTTTTATATTAATGTTAATTGCATTTCCAAACAATATATGTATGTTGTGAACATGTAAAATTAGTGCTTGCAACACTCACTATGTATATAACGTTTTTTATGTGAAACAGGAGTTGCCATCCTCGACAGTGAGCCTAATGAAATAGTTATGGAATTGGACATGCAGTGGGATGGGAATCCAGATATCGTGCTCGAAATCAAGACTAGAGTTGGCGTGGCACTACCAATACAGGCACTCTCCATATATCTCCCACCATTAGTTGTGTGTGTGTGTGTGTGAAAAAATGCAGTCCTTTTGAATTCAAAACTCTATTAATTTGTGGGCTGCAGGTAAAGAACATTGGATTTACAGGTGTTTTTCGGCTGATATTCAAACCTCTAGCAGATGAATTCCCATGTTTTGGAGCAGTATGTTTTTCCTTGAGAGAGAAGGTCTGAGTCCTACACATTTTTTGCATTTCTTCTTGTCTGTGTTTTTAAGGTTGTCATGAAACTTGCAAATTTGAGTGCAGAGAAATCTTGATTTTACACTCAAAGTGATTGGTGGAGATTTATCTTCAATCCCAGGAATATCTGATGCTATTGAGGTCTGAGAGTTAAATTTCTGAAAAGTTCATAGTTGATTTATGCAGATCATTTCATCCTTTCTCTGATCTGAAAAATGAGTTATGAGGACATTTGCTTCTTGTTTCGATAGGGTACAATAAGAGATGCAATAGAAGATTCCATCACTTGGCCTGTCCGTAAAATTATACCTATACTACCGGGAGATTATAGGTGCACCCATCATCACTTAATTCACCTCGTGTTTTTGCAAGCATTGAGGAAGTATATATTTATTTGCTGATGATTTTTCTCATTTTAGTTACCTAGAGGTAAAGTCAGTTGGGGTGTTGGAGGTGAAGCTGATAGAAGCTAAGGAACTAACAAATAAAGATCTAATAGGCAAATCCGATCCATTTGCAAAGCTATGCATCCGTCCATTGCCTGACAGAACCAAAACAGCAAAACAATTGTAAGAACACAATTTTGGCCTTGTACCTTTTGTTCTTAGTGAAGACACTGAAATCTTGTTTTAGGACAACCAAACGAGTCCAATTTGGAACGAGCACTTTGAGTTTGAAGTTGAGGACACTTCCACTCAGCACTTGACAATCAAGATTTATGATGATGAAGGAGTTCAAGCTGCTGAGCTGATCGGGTGTGCTCTGGTGCCTTTACGTGATCTAGAGCCTGGTAAGGTCAAAGACGTGTGGTTGAAGCTCGTGAAGGATCTTGACATCCAGAGAGATAACAAGAACCGCGGTCAGGTTAGAATATATAGCTCCCATCATCTGCATTTTGATATAAAAATTAACTATTTTTTGAATTCAAGGTGCATTTGGAGCTGCTTTACTGTCCATTCAGCACTGAGAACGTGTGGAATCCATTTGATCCGGATTTTAGGCTAACTTCTTTAGAGAAGGCACTCAAACAATTGACAGAAGATGGTGCAGATTCTAGTGGGAAATCTGCTGTAAACAAGAAAGATATTATCGTGAGAGGAGTTCTTTCTGTCACTGTAGTGTCAGCAGAGGGCTTACCAGCTACCGATCTCATGGGAAAATCGGACCCTTTTGTGGTGCTAACCATGAAGAAATCCGAGCAGAGAAACAAGACAAGGGTGCCATTTTCTTGACTCTCTTTTGCAGATCGTGGTTTAATTTACTACTAAGTGCTGCCTTGATCAAGTAGCTAGGTGCAATGTGTTTTTCTGCAGGTCCTAAATGACACATTGAATCCAGTTTGGAATCAGACATTTGATTTTGTTGTTGAGGATGGATTGCATGAGCTGCTGATGGTTGATGTTTATGACCATGACACATTTGGAAAGGTGATGATCATAATGAGTTTTTTCATATATTTTTTTATTCCTTCTGGAAATTAACAAGTTTTTTTGTTTGTGTTAAAATCTGTAGGATAAAATGGGGAGATGCATAATGACACTCACAAGGGCTATATTGGATGGAGAAATAACAGATGATTTTCATCTAGATGGCACCGAATCAGGAAAGGTTAAGTTGCATATCAAATGGACCTCACAATCTATCATGAAGGAGTAAAGTTGAACATAGAAAAGTTCAATCAGTCGAGAAGAGACGAGGTTTTGTTATGGATACACATGGCTTGAATTGATGTAAACATAACTAGGGAGAGCCTGTCTTATGTCAATTAACTAACTGTGTTTGCCTATGTTCTCATAACAATTTTGATGATTTGTTTTGGTGACGTGAAGAAATATTCAAGAAGCATATGAGTTTTGGTTCATCTCTTTTGTTGAAAATTTGTGAGCAAATTTGTCTCGAGTAATTTATTGCATATGATTGGTAGTTGGTACTGATCAACTTTTTATGCTTGCTAAATAATATATATTTAATTTTCCCAGCTGACATGGCTTCTAAGCTATTGTTAAATCCCACATTTTTAGCTCAAAATTAAATTTCTAGTCCAATCCAAAGAGATGGGATAACAACAATGATCAAATAGCATATTCTTCATCATTAATTTAATGCACTTCTAACTAACACACTAATTATTAACTAATGTTATGCCGACCTCTCATTACATAGAGGAAAATGAGCGGGTGTGCTGTAATTCTGCAGTCTGTACTCTTCTCCACTTGTAATATAAATTTGGTGTGTGTGTGTGTGCGCGCGCGCGCGCGAGAGAGAGAGAGAGGTGGAGGATTAAGTTGAAAGCAACTAAGTTTGAGAGGGTTTGACAAAGCTGTAATTCACATGTGAAGGCAAAAAACTTCTTTCTGACCAATATTCACAGTCAAGTCTCGGATTTTCAAAACTAAAATCAGATTACAGTAAGAATTAACTGGAGATTCTGTTTTTGTTTCTATCTAACCTCAATTTTTCTTGCTTCTTTACCCTACATCTCTATTCCCATCCAACTGTCTTGGGCTTCTTTCATTCAATTTTGTTACTGGCCTTCGCTATCAGTCTACAACTTATTGTTATTGTCATGATGTGCACCAACCTAACTAACAAATACTGAGTGATTCAGACGCCCTTTAGGTTTCAATTCCCTTTTTTTGGAGTTGCTTGTTCCTTCTGTCGTTGACATTGCAAAGTTCTGCAATGTTTTTGGTGTAGCCAGATCCCCAAGTTCAGATCTTTATTGATTCTATTGGTCAAGATCAAATTTTGGAATCTGGGTTTTTGTTGAATCTGTGATGGGGTGGAGATACAGGGCTGGTCTGGTTTTAATTGCTACCGTCGTCGTTATTTGGGTTGCTTCGGCTGAGGTTACACAGGTCTTGTTTCTCTTCTCTCTCTCCCCCCAATTTCAAGTTGTAGTGGTTTATTCTTTCGATTTAGTTGCGTTTAAGCTCTCTAGATATTTATTTTTGCAATTTGACATATTCATAATGTATTCGCGGAAATGGTTGAGCTGGAATCATAGATTAATGGTCAAGAAAACTATGAATAGTAGCTAAGCATACAATAAGTTTGGTATTTCTTTGTTCTTCTGCCTATACCACTTGGCATATGTTGAATTGAGACGTGTTCATTAGAAAAATGGTCAGTATGTTATTAGTCAAGAAAAAAGATTGTTACATTTATGCAATTATTTGATAATTTAACCTTATTCAGTGGACGTGTACACCATCTTAATCTCGAATGTGGTTCTTCAAAACAGGATATTTTCACAGACTATAAGCAGCCATTTGCTGTGACTTACCTCGGAGCTTCTCTAATGGTGATTTATATACCTATAGCATTCTTCAAAGATTGGTTATGTAATATCCTAAAGAAACGTGCTAGCAAAAAGGGTCAAGCTTCAAATGACGATGTTTGTCCCGGTGTAGGCTCTGCACAGAAAATATTCGAAATTGAAATTCAAGGACACATTAACAGAAAAGACAGCGAGGTAGACCTTTCAGAACATGATGAAGGGAAGCCTTTAGTTTCCAGGCAAGTAGATGATTCTAGAATTATCAAACCCGATAAAGAAATCACAGCAAAAGAAATAGCTACTTATGGATTTTATCTCGCCCCTCTTTGGTTTATCACTGAGGTAAGTCCCATATATCTCGTATACCTTCTGATACAATGTGCATTGTTCATGTTTGTGTTGAGGAAATTGCCCGTTCTGATAGCTAGTCGAATTCGCCCTATTTTTCAGTATTTCTCCAATGCTGCTCTTGCACGTCTGAGTGTTGCAAGTACTACCGTTTGTCCTCCACCTCAGGACTGTTTACTCTCTTCTTGGGCGTTCTTGGGCCAAGATACCTTGAATGTTGCAAAGGTTGTTGCTGTATTTGTCAGCATCGGTGGTGTTGTCATGACAACCCTAGGAAAAACTTGGGCCGCTGATGAGTCGGAACTAAATATGTCTTCGTGAGTGATTCCTCCTGTTTTCTTGGATCCGTTTAAATATATGCATGAGAGTAAAGGCTTCACTGTTTTATCAGATCCTTCAGTTTCATGTTATTCCTCAGTTTGCAATTGTAATGTATATTTCAGGACTGATGGTTCAAACTTTTTGTTTCTGTTAAAGAAGTAGCAAACGCTCTCTTTCCGGGGATGTATTTGGGCTTCTATCAGCTATGAGTTACGGTTTATTTACTGGTAATGAGCTTTCTCACTCGACAATGAAACAACTTACGACCATGTTAATTATTTTTTCAATAATATGCTGCTGCTGCAGTGCTGCTTAAGAAGTTTTCTGGTGAGGGAGGAGAGAGGGTTGACGTGCAGAAGTTGTTCGGGTATATTGGCCTATTTACGCTCGTGGCTCTTTGGTGGCTTGGTAAGTCGTTGCATTTCTATATGTTTCACGTTTTGGAAGGGAAAAAGGGATACAATGGTGCTATCCTTGTTCTTTACTTGCTAAATTCTTGTTCGTTTCAGTGTGGCCATTGACAGCTTTAGGTATAGAACCCAAATTCACCATTCCTCATTCTGCTAAGATGGATGAAGTTGTCGTTGCTAATGGACTCGTCGGAAGCGTTCTTCGGACTATTTTTGCACGACAAACTGCTTTTCTCAACTTGAACAAGGACACCAACGGCTTATTATCTTATCACTTGCTCTGCTCATCTTTAGGGCATTATGTGTCGTTTGGACAACGCCACTGGTGGCCACCTTGGGCATGTCCTCACCATTCCTCTTGCCATGGTGGCCGACATGATGATTCACGGTCGACATTACTCTGCCATCTACATTCTTGGCTCAATTCAGGTAAAGAGCACACAAAATTTGTTTGGGACAGTCCGATGGGTCAAGATCCATTAGACGGTGCTCATATCCAGATCGAACTTGATGACCAGTGACTTATTTGTAATATCATTGGTACTTGATAGTGTTTGGATCCGTCTTGACCCGTCTGACCATCTAAAACAAGACTCTCCCAAATGAGCAAACCGGAAATAAATACTACTAGAGTAGCTTCGGAATAATTCGCCAAGAATCAGATGCAAATTTTGGTTGCAACTCAAAAAGTTTCAACTTTTGTGTAGTTTGTAGTTTCATTGGACACCAGACCATTTGCATACGACCGAGTGTTTCCCTTACGCTAGTGTTTGCTTTTCTTGCATTGCAGGTGTTTGCAGGGTTCGTAATAGCCAATCTTTCTGATAGACTCTCGAAATTATTGGGTTTGTAGCGTTTGCATAAATCCAAGAATCGTAGATGAAACAGAGTACATCGTCTAACGTGTGCACGAACGAGGCTGCAGAATCGATGTCCGGGTCTCTTTGTGTTGGCTGTTTGTGTAGCAGAGAGGTGATCAGCAACAGAGTGTGTATATTTGTCACAGCAATTTCCTGTTGATCATGAAATGTAACAAGTTTTTCGTGTTTTAACTTCATTCTTGATTTATTACGCACATACATTCATTATATGTAGTCATTGTGTTGATAGCTGACTTTGGGCTCAAAAGTTTTGCAATTCAATTCAATACTTTTTTTATTCGTAGATATGTTAAGTCGTTGCACCACTAGAGTGGCTCGATTTTTGCAATTCTTGCCTTTTTTGTTCGTAAATCTATTGTTGGTGCGTTTTGAGTAGCTCCACTCAACAAGTGTGGGGTCGGAATTTGTTTATTCATTTTACCACCTAGATGGCCCAAGTGGGCATCTATTTATACAAGGTTGTTAAGTGTATTTTCTGGGCTCAAACTAGAGATGTCCATCGGAACCGGAACCGTCGGTTTTGAACCGGAACCGGAACAGGCAGTTCCGAACCGTTTCGAGGAACCGGTGGAACCGGTGGTTCGGTTCCTGTTCCGAAATCTAGGAACAGGGAACCGACGGTTCGGTTCCGGTTCCGGAACCGTATGGAACCATGTATTTTTTTAAAAAAAATTTAATTTCATTTTATGTTTCAATATTATACTTGTAAATTGTAATGTAAATTGTATACTAATTATTTGAGTGAATGTGTCGTGGAGATGATGAGTAAATTTTGTTTTTTAACTTATAAATTGGAAATTTCAAAGTTAAATTACCTAAATTAAATATTAAATTAAAAAACCAAATATTATATATGACAATAATAAACAATGTCACATGATAATGAAGAATTGAAGTACATAAGTAAAATAAATACATTACATAATAGAGCTTAAAGAGATAAAGATGTCATTTTAGTGAATTGCATGTAGATATTTTGGAATATAAGAAATATTATTAAAAATGGTCAAGGACTATACTCTAGCCGAGGCCCGTGAGCAAGAGAACAAATGGGATGATGTCTTTGAGCATCCTCCAATCAAGACCACCGGCCGAAACCGACACCGATGCTTACGAAGAAGCAGATGAGTTCGATGACGATTTCGATTTTGACAACATGTAGTCGTCTCAAAATGCTTAGACAGTACTCTTTTCCTCACGAGAGGTTTTAACGAGGCTCGGTCCTTGGAATCGATTTGTGATATCCAAGGGTTTAGGATTTATAAATAAAATAAAAATTAAACAATCTCATTCTCACTTTCTCAAGTATTTTTTTACATTTTACACTTTGAAGTTTGAATTGTCTTACGATTAAACTTGTATCGATAATCAACGAAGCATGAATCATAATCGAACGAAAAAACAAAAAAAAGGGGCGGTTCTTTTCCGATTAGAACCGGAACCGGAACTGGAACAAAACCGAAACCGCCGGTTCTGAAATCGGAACCGGAACCGTATATTTCACTGTTCGATTTTGGTTCCGACCATGAAGGTTCCGGTTCCGGTTAACCGGAACCGGCACCGTGGGCAGCTCTAGCTCAAACGATTCTTGTTATGAATTAATATATGATTTTATTTGATAATTAATCCCATATTAGATCATTTGAATCACCAAAATTTAATATATTCATAAACATCTACTTAAGTATTGGGCCACAAATTTTTGAATTATGAATTTCAGGTTTCGTGGGTTTATTTAAGCTATTATCGTATAGTGTAGATTTAAGTGTAAAAAATACCAATCTTTTTATTTTCTTTTAATTCTTATTTATGAAATTCACATATAATATTTGAAAACATTATAAATATATTTTCTTTTGAAAAAAATCATTATTCATATTCATTCTTTATTATTGAAAAATTCCCCAATTTTTTTTTCAAATCCACAATGTAAATCGATAATCGATTGGAATATAAACTACTGCCAAACAGAAAACCGAGTCAAAACTTCTCTCGCTCTCCCAACAATTCCATGGCAGCTCAGTACCTTTTGGTGTTTCTCTCTGATCTTACTTCTTCTGCCATCGGCATTCAGGATCTCAATAGGTGATCCTTCTCCACGAATAGCCCTCCTCAACTTTTCGACTTAGTGAAAATTATGTAGAACTATTGATCTATTTTTTGAAATCTATCCTTCCTTTTGGAGATTCTGATATGGGTCCGATTGTCTTCTCTTTCACCGCTAATTGGTTACCTTTTTCTGTAGGAATTCTGAGGGCTATAGTATAAATGGTAAAGTTCGATTTCCAGGTATGCTTTCTTTTGCTACTGTTATATCAAGGGTCTTATGTACTCAACTTTACGATTGCTATAAAAGTTTGCTACTTTTGCTTATCCAAGAATAAATTTCCTTTAAATTTACGTTGTGTCAAGCTATTTATGTAGTAGAGTGATCCGAAAACATAATTGGGAATTTGGGATTGTGCTAAAAGCTCAATTTGAGTTATGGATTGTAACTTTTTTTTCGGGGGTTTCTATATTTAGTGGGAGTATCTGTTTCAGGATGATCACTTAGTTGCAAAATCATGATGGAGTATAGCTTACAATGGGTGGTGTTAGGATTGGGAATATGTTATAACTTGAGATTATCTAAACTAGCTGGAGGATTTTTATTATATATTTGAAACTATTAGATTCCATGTCTTTTTTATAAAAAATTCTCCACCATGTGCCTTTCATCCTGCTGAAAATTACAAGAAGCCTGGAGTATTTAATGTAAGTTGAGATGCATGGAGGATGCTAGCCAATTGGATAAATTTTCCCGGTTGAAGTAAAGTACTCCTCAAAACGATCAAATTGAAGTTTTATAATTCTAAATTGCAATGTTTAAACCTTAGTGTCCACTTTTTCGATTAATCGGAAATTGTAGTTTGGATCTGCTCAAAAAGGAAAAGATTGCAGTTTGGAACATATTTCTGAGTTCTGTGAGGCTTGATAAGAAAAAGGTGAAGTATTGAACTAGTGCTTAATAACTGTGATATGATTCATATGAGCCAATTTTTTATTTTTTAAATTTCTCACTAAAGGACGTCGGACTTCAAAATTCTGACACTAGCTTAAATGACTCTTTCAATGAGAACATTGGTTGTGAAAGAACACCTTAGAAAATGACGCTTTTTTGTTGCATAAAGTATGGAAAGTTTATGCCATGGTATAATCAAAAGGTCCTTCATTTTCTGGTTGACTGGTGTAACTTTGCATTTCCATGTTTGATTTTTGTTCAACCAGGATTTGGTCTGCTCGCAAAAATTTCAAATATCAAGATCATACTTAATGGTGGTGAAAAAGTTACCTTCGTGAGGCCTGATGGGTATTTTTCATTGTATCCTACCATTTTGTCGATTTTGCTCAACAAACACTGGACTTGATCTCTGAGTTTTGGCATCCATTAAGATAGTAATATGTTTTTCCTTTGCATAATTGTTTGTCCTGGAGACTGCATCAAGCTTTTTAGTTGCAAATGAAGTCTAGAATTGTCAGATCTACTGACTAGAGCTTAACTAAATTTCTTACACATCATAACTGCTTGATTAATGAACCAAAAGTTTTCTTTAACCATTTTTCAAGCCATAATGTACCAGCAGGAACTCATCTTATTGAAGTGGCTGCCATTGGCTATTTCTTCTCTCCGTAAGCCTTCAGGTTCTCTTGTTCTTTGTTTAGTTGCTTAATTATTAAATGAAATGTAATTGCAGTTTATTTGCTTGCAGGTCCGGGTTGATGTCAGCGCCAGACATCCTGGTAAGGTCCAGGCAGCTCTAACAGAGAACAGGCGATCGTTGAGTGAGCTTGTATTGGAGCCTGTGGTAGAGGAACAGTACTTTGAGGTAACTTGATCTGGGTCTTTAATTTTATTACCTGATTTAGGTAATTTATTTGAAAAGTAGGTAATGTTTTAATCTCAAGATTTGCAGATAAGAGAGCCATTCAACATACTATCTGTTGTGAAAAGCCCAATGGGTCTGATGATTGGATTTATGGTGATTGTGATGTTTTGATGCCCAAACTAGTGGGTAAGTTTGATAAGTTGAGCTATGTTTCATTGAATTCTTCAATTTATGAAATTATCTATTCCAAGTTCCAATCCATATTCTTCCTTCAGCTTTTTCGCATCAGTTCATTTAGATTCAATTAAATTAAATAGATAAAATCTACAATCTGAGATTCATCTATCTATATAATGAACGGAATTTTGAATACTTATTTTCAAGGGAACTTATGTTATGCCATTTAGTTTGTTCTTGCAAGTAGACACCCCCATTATCTATGGAAAAAACTACATGGATATTACTCCAACAGAAGGCCATATAAATCCATTCTTCTTTCTGATAAGCTGTATGAATCTCAAAGATCACTCGCGGCTAACCTGGTTAGATATTTTAGATACTGGGCCACAAAGTAATTGCAATTATGGAGCTTTTTTCTCTTTAGTTGCTCATATATATCACTAGCTCAGTAACCTACTGTAACATATGGTACCTTGAACACTATCATCTTATTAATCCCATCCCATCCCATCCCATCCCCCCTCTCTCTCTCCTTGGAGACTCTAATTTTACTTTACTGATTTGATTGTGGAGATCTCCACATGTAAGTTCAAGAATTGAAAAGCGGAGGAATACTATCCTTATAGCTTGTATGTATTGAAGTTACCATGAGTGCATATATTGCTGTGGGCAACACTTTTTATAGGTATTTTGTGGCCTAGTTGGCAAATTATGATATTTTCATTTGATTCAAAGATGTGAAGCTGTGATTTTGGTGACACAGATCCAGAAGAGTTGAAACGAGCTCAAGAGGAAATGGGAAACCAAGGTGGTGTTCCATCTCTTGCAAACTTCTTATCCGGAGCACAGAGGACGAACTGACACATCTCAACGAACAAATATCAAGACGTCTTGTGGGCAGAGAGAGGACTCAAGACAGAAATTCAAATAGATATTGTAGGAACTTTTTTTTTTCAACAGGAAGAAATTTTTGCTACATGTGAAGTTTCCCTTGTAACACCGTCCTTTCTTCTGACTCAAGTTTGAATCTGAACGAATGATTTATTTTGTGCGAGGACTCAAATGGGACAAATGCATTTTGCTTAGTTTATCATGGATTCGGAATATGTATTTCAACTTTCAAGCTGCAACTATTAGATCAAAATATCTTATTTTGCCTTAAAAGGAAGTTATTAAAAATCGAGTCTTCAACTTTTAATGAGAGATACTATTGTCTTAGTTTGCTTGAGCCTCGAGTGTATATTAAATCATCCAAATTTACGTGATTCACTTCAATTTTGACACTATCAGATCTCAAATCTTAGAATTTTGAATGGTTTCTAAATTCCCAAAAAAAATAAAATAGTTTGAATTGATTTTGCTGGCTTATGAAGTAAACTAACAAGTGCCTCTCTTCTGCTCCAATCGTATGAGCGCAGCAAACATCTCTCTCTCTCTCTAGTCTCCCGACATTCTTCTGCCCTCCAAATTTCGGAAAACTACATTCGTTTACCACCACATCCCATCTGTTTGTTCGTTGATTTCTCTTGATTGACAAAAAAATCGCGAGAAATTAATTTACTATTGTTGAAGGAAATGGAGAGCAGTTTACCAGTTTCAAATGCGAAAGCAGAGAGGCGATCGAAATCGAAGACGGTTCACAACACCTCCAAATCTTCTCTTCTTATGGGTTTTCTCTCTTGCCTTGCCTGGCTTTACGTCGCTGGCCGGTAACCTTTTTCTGCATTTTTCTCCTTTGTGATCGGTTCACTGTTCTATATTCTGGTTTCTTCCTCTTTTGGTTTTTTTTGTTATCTCAGGTTGTGGCAAGATGCACAGGACCGGACGTTGCTTTCTGGTTTGTTGAAGAAGAATTCCGGTCAGGTTTGAATTCTCTGAATCTGAAAATAAAATCCCCCTTATTATTTTGATTTAGGTTGTAAAGAAAATGCGTTTGATGTTGGGAGCTGGGAGTGATGAGGGAGAGAAGTTGCGAAATGGTATAATTTTTGGATTCTAGATTTGAGATGCCCATAATACAGAGCTAAGATAAAAAAAAAACAAAAAAAAAACTGATCTTTAGTGAATGCTTAAATGAGTGCTGCAGAGTGTAAGCTAGTGAACTACTGAATTCTGTGGAGTGGATGCTCTTTCTCCTCCATTGGTTACGATGATATGGTAGAAAGTGATGCTGAAATGTGGGTGGAAAACTCTGTTTTGGCATCAATATATGGCTGAATGAGACACTAAATAGCGTGCCTTCATGAAATTCAAAGGTGTGAAAGCCGGTCTTTTGGTATCAATGATATAAAAAAGGCAGAGAATGCAACATATATGACAGGAGAAAGACTATCTGCATGGTGTTATTGAAGAAGATGTGTTTTAGCAATCTTATGCAGTGTGCAGTCTTCTCCCATGACATGGAGACTAATATTTCATTTTTCCTCTTTCTTTTTCGACTTTGTGTGTTGATTAGTTACATCATGTTTTGGCCTTATCCAAATTTTTATTATATAAGAGTGATTAGGAATCATGAAAACTGGTGACTCCCCATCAAATGCTCATGAATCTATATATATGACTAAATGTGTATTTACAAACATGAAGACTCAAAGAAGCAATAATCAAGCATAAAGAAATACTAACGGGTATTTGTTTATAATTTTGTTGGCAGCGGCCTAAGGTGCTTACCATGGAAGACAAACTGACGGTCCTTGGATGCAAGTATATATTTTCATGGCTACATTTCTTTCTAAGTGCATAGAACTTGAAAAAATCGACATGATATGGGAGTAGCTTTCTGGTTGGGATGTTAAGCATATCCTCACTCATATTGATAAACGTGTATAGGGGGTTGGAGAGGAGGATAGCTGATGCTGAGATGGAATTAACATTAGCAAAGAGCCAAGGTTATCTAAAGTACCAGCTGCAGCAAAGTGAAGCTTCTTCTGTTAAAAAGCTGCTTGCTTTTATTGGAGTTTATACTGGTTTTGGTGGTCGGTTGCGACGCAACATCATCAGGGGGTCTTGGATGTCACGAGGTACGTTGAAGTTATTACAAATCAGATGAAGTAATTTTTCTTCTTTTTGAACGAGTGCTTGATCTGAAACTTATGAAATCAATTGCTTTGGTTGTGATTGCAGCTGAAGTTTTAAAAAATCTGGAAGAAAGGGGAATCGTTGTGAGATTTGTGATTGGAAGGAGGTTAACCACTCACCTCAGGACTTTGTTTCTAAAGCAAATCTGCTGATAGTTGTATTTTCTTGTTTTGGCACCATCTGCGTTGAATCTTCATCAATTTATAAACTAGAAATTGAACATTGTCAGTAGCTTGGATTTGCAGCCCTAATCGTGGTGACAGCTTGGACCGCAGTATTCAGGAGGAAAATCGTGTGAAGGAAGACCTTCTGATACTTGTAAGCCATCTAAATACCATGTCAGTTTAGTAGATTCTCAAGTCCCGGAATCTCATGGTTTTACTATTTTATTTTTTCCTATCAAAATTTCCCTTTGTCTGGTTTATGTGTCTTCAACATGTCAGTGAAATCGACATGAAAAATATGTTGTTCATGCCATTTACTGCTCATGAAGTGTAAAACAAGTTACTATTTTGCTAGGATCATCATGAGGAGGCCCAGGAGGAAATGCCCAAGAAAGTGAAATTCTTCTTTAGTGCGGCTGTTCAGATGTGGGATGCAGACTTTTATATGAAAGTTGACGACAATGTTGATCTGAATTTCGGTAGATCTGGAAATTCTGCTTCGCTATTGCGATATCTAATTTCATGAACTAATAAAGATATTATCTGTCATCTTGGCAGATGGTCTTACTGAACTCCTCCAAAGCCATCGTGATAAAGAAAGTGCTTATATTGGTTGCATGAAGTCTGGGGATGTAGTAGTGGAAGAGTAATGCCCCTATCTTGATTTGTTTTACATAAAAGTTTCATGAAAACTGGTAAATTATTGGTAATCACTCAAACTTGTAAATATTTCTTATTTTGCAGGGGAAAAACATGGTATGAACCAGAATGGTGGAAATTTGGTGATGAGAAATCGTAAGTGCATCATTATAACATCAAGAATTGGTTTCTGCTAAGTTCCTTATTAACTCATGAAATGTATGAGCTAATCCACACTTGATTTTGTGGTTGGTGTGGTGTGTGCTCATTAAATATTTTAATTTGGTTGCTGAAGCGTATTAATCTCAGTCTCATTACATTTCTTTTCAAATTTCCACTGGATAACATCATCAACTTTTGTTTCAGATACTTCCGCCATGCAGCTGGTTCTATCTTCGTACTCTCAAAAAAATTGGCGCAGTATGTACATATTAACAGGTCAGCCTTTACGTCTTTGCTGAAATTACTGTTTGCCTGATTACGTGCACTAGGATTCTTTGGACTGTCAGATATATCAGAATTAATCTTATAAATCCTCAATATTAAGATGAGACATTGAGAAGGTTTTATCTCGAGTTATTTCAATATTTCATCCGTAGTGTCATTCTGACAAAGAATACAGGTTTGCAGACTAATTTACGAGATATTTTACAGTACCTTGTGACATTTTCATTTACAAAGAATACTGGTGTTTGCTGGTTGTGTTAATCATTTCTTGGTGTGCATAAGTTACGAATATGAAGTGTGGTTGAATGCAGTGCATCCTTGAAGGCGTATGCTCATGGCGATGTTTCTGTCGGGTCGTGGATGATGGGTGTGAACACAACATACATAGATGAGAGCCGTCTATGCTGTAGTTACTCGGGGCAAGGTAACGTGCATATGCTTGTTTCATCAACTAGATATATAGGTTGAGTTTGCATATCAACTAGATAGATAGGTTGAGTTTGCATATACAAATATAGGAGTTGGTTATTGTGAGAATTACATCTTTTTGGAGAACTTGAGAATTATGCAATGGACATATAAGTTAATGTACAAACCTATTGTGCACAAAGAAAACATTTTAAAATTATTATGTTGCACAAAATTTTTAGAATGTTTTTTGTTGTGCATAACTTTATACGTTCTCTGCATCAACGTTACACGTCCTATGCATAGTTCTCAAGTTCTTCAAATCTAATGGATATGATTTGTTCTCATTTATGTATGTTAAGAATTGCATATACACGAACCAATTCCTATATATATATAGAGAGAGAGGGTTCAAACAATAATCATTTTTAACGTGAGAATTAAGAACCATGAAAATTTGTTACGAATAAAATGAATTTACTATGAAAGTTAATGAATCATTTGGGAAAGTTACTGAATCCAAAAATTTGGATTTTTCACTCAGGTTTGAATCACATGAGATGTGAAAATTTCTTTTTTTGGATTCGGTAACTTTCCCAACGAATTCATCAACTTTCTCCCTGAATTCATCATTTTTTTGTTTTCACGATAAAAATTGTTCTCACGTTAACCCTTGTATATATATCATTTGAGAATACAAATATTGATGAGAAATAAGAATGATGCCTTTGAACGTATAAAGTTATTGTACAAAACGATAAATTAGTTGTATCAAATTCAACATACAAAGTGTAGCATCGAACATAGAGTTGTACAGAATTTGGTGCAATAAATTTATACATATAGTGCAACAACTTTATACATTTAGTGTATCATTCTTATTTCTTACCAATATTTATATTATTACGTGAACCACCCTATATATATAGAGAGAGTTGTATATATATATATATATATATATATATATATATATATCATGTTTAACATATTGTTGTTCCGTGGCTTGTGTAGCAGACAAATTTTGCTCCTTGGCTTGAGAATGGATTAGGGCGCAGCGTGTTTTTTGTTCTGAAATGGAGTGAGTTGCAGAAAGACATTAGCTAGATCATTCATTTTTTCACTGCTAAATTGGCATTATACTTATAGTGGTAGAGATCAGATTTAGAGGAATACTTTTTCTTCTTGTAATATTGCTACTTCACATCTTGTTGTGGCATTCCAAGTGCTTCAAAACAAAGCTATTGGATTTTCGTTCTCTCAAGAATTGCTGGCTCTCAATAATCTCTCTCTCACTGTGTTAGTTGCTCACTGTTTAAGAGAATACAGTGTGTTGAAATAAACTCACGAGTAACTATTCAAGAAACTAGAACGCGTGCCTTGCAAATTGAATTATCATAAACTGCCATCATAATTATATCAAAATTATTCGTCCTCCATTCAATTTTTTGATCCTCGAAATCTTGATGTGGAATTACATTGTATTTTCACTACTTGATTAAGAAATAACACAAATGCATGGAATTATGTGGTACCTGGTGAGCCACGTCAGGAGGATTTAGGGAATCAGAAAATAGATGTGTAAGTCAGAAAATAGACGTGAAATATTTTGATTGAAATTGATAATTGGTGGTTTAAATAATTCTTTTTATCATATGAAACATATTGGATAAAACAGATATAGCTAAAGTAATATTTACCCTTTTAAACATGAAATCTGATTCATTTTACCTTCACTAATTGCATAATTTGAGAACTCTGCGTGATTGCCTACGGGTTTTCGAAAAATTCAATCTTGGTCCCAAATTAGGAGTTTGGAATCATGGTATTATATCAATTTTCTATTTAAGAAGAAATTGTGTTTTGTGATGCAGAATGTGGATAAGCTGTATATATGGAAACTTGCGAATTACGAAACGTTACAAACGTCTCTCTCTCTCTCTCTCGCTCGCTCTCTTTCTGGCTAAATACACACGACACAAATTTCTGAATCCAACTGAGAGAGCGGCTCAATCCTATGGCGACGATACTGAGATGGTACAAGCCCTTTTTCCGCCCCGCCACCGCAAAACTTTCGCGTTCGCCTCTAAATCTTTCCATTCGAAGTCCAAATTCCGGTTTGGCAGCACTTATTCTGCAATTAATTGCAGCTACAAGTCTCAGTCTTTGACGACCTTCTGTGAGGAAAATATCGGCAAGAATAATTCGCGGGATGTAAAGAAAGAAGTGTGGCTATACAATACGATGAGCAAGCAAAGAGAGTTGTTTAAGCCTAAGGTGGAGGGCAGAGTAGGAATGTATGTGTGTGGCGTCACCGCATACGATCTCAGCCACATTGGCCATGCCCGAGTTTACGTTGCTTTCGACGTGCTTTACAGGTGCATTGTAGGGATTGATTGTTTTTGTGAACATACTATATGTTGTTTTAAAGAGGAAAAGTTCTGACCTTTAATTGGAAATTAGGCAGATACCTTAAGTACTTGGGGTATGAGGTCAACTACGTCCGCAATTTCACTGATGTTGATGACAAGGTGAGTTGCATAGCTCGAATTCTCTATTGATTAGCCTTGTGCTTCAGAAAATTCATTTTTATTATTTTTTTTCAAGAAAACATTAATGAACTTTACATTTGGAAAGGATTTCTTAAAATGCTTACAAAATGGTTTGTGGAATATGAGAAATACTAGTTCATCGAACATCTGAAGCTATAGTCTTGAAGCTTTTGTATAACTCACATTTACACAATTGAGCGGTATGTCTATTGTAAGCTTTTGCTGCTACACATCCTTTTCCGAAACATATTTGCAGTTACGATCAGTTTCATTTATAGGTTCTTTTGAAGAGGTTAATACAGTTACTTATAAATACTACAAAATTATGACAGGATTGCTGAGTCCCCATTTTCGAATTCTGTAGATTATTGCCAGAGCAAATGAATTGGGTGAAGATCCCATTAATTTGAGCAGAAGATATTGTGAAGAGTTTCATCATGACATGGCATATCTTAACTGCCTTCCTCCTTCCGTGGAACCTCGTGTCTCTGATCACATTCCACAAATTATTGCTATGATTAGACAGGTGCTCCACTGATCATATTCTTCTTTTGATCCATGGAAAATGTAAGCTTCTATCCAAGTATGGGCTTTATCGGTATCTATCCCATCTTTCATCTTTAAAGAAACTCAGATGGAGATGGCAGTATGTTACTTCCAACAATATCTGCTGTAACATTCGATGCACGATATGTCTTTGACTTGGCTTTCTAGTTCTGATCTGACAGTTTTAAATTAACTTTTTTTTTCCCGTTGGGTGTAATCAGGAGCTGACACTGTTTCTTCCCTGTGATAGATACTGGATAATGGATATGCATACGCGATTGATGGTGATGTGTACTTCTCCATAGACAAATTCCCTGATTATGGTCGATTATCTGGGCGTAAGTTGGAAGACAACAGGGCTGGTCAACGAGTTTCTGTGGACTCTAGGAAGAGAAACACAGCTGACTTTGCTTTATGGAAGGTGAGTCCTTTTTATTGAAGTGTTTTGTGTTTATATGTTCTCCAGTTGATTTGTTCTTCCAAATCATAGCTATATAGAGGGTTTCCCTGGTATCAGCTTGTTTTCTTCTTTTTTCCCCTTTTTCAGGTCAGTAATATTTAAGTTTACCGAGAAGTGATCTTGCAATTTATAGCCAGTTGTGATGAGCTTAACCTCGATGTTTCCTTTTCATACATCCTAAAGCAATCTCAATGCAATCTGTTGAATTCTACTTGTAGTTGTTGTATACATCTGCTCATGACTGATAAAATGGGAATGAGTTTTGGGGCTTCGAGGATATCTTTTATTTTGAGGTTATTGAGGGTTCAGGAGCATCATTTGCCTATTTTCAGGCAGCCAAGGAGGAGAACCTTTCTGGGAGAGTCCATGGGGTCCTGGAAGGCCGGGATGGCATATCGAGTGCAGTGCTATGAGTGCTGCTTATTTAAGTTATTCTTTCGATATACATGGTGGTGGAATGGATCTTGTTTTCCCCATCACGAGAATGAGATTGCACAAAGTTGTGCTGCCTGCCATGAAAGTAATATAAGCTATTGGATCCATAATGGATTTGTGACCATCGATTCTGAGAAGATGTCCAAATCTCTTGGCAACTTTTTCACCATTAGACAGGTATGTGGACAATGGTTTTTAGCCAAGTTGTGCAAGCATTCAATATCTATTAGTAGTTGTTTACTATACTAATATGTCATAGCTCCATTGATAAAGTAGTCGGGTCTCCTCTTTATTTTCTTTTAATTAAT
Source organism: Salvia rosmarinus (assembly GCA_036937905.1). Lineage (NCBI taxonomy): Eukaryota > Viridiplantae > Streptophyta > Magnoliopsida > Lamiales > Lamiaceae > Salvia > Salvia rosmarinus. The sequence continues at coordinate 14,016,827 of CM072819.1, forward strand.
TTTCAGGTACTAGAACTTTATCATCCACTGGCTCTAAGGCTTTTCCTTATGGGAACCCATTATCGTTCCCCTATTAATTACTCAGACCTACTGCTTGAAAGTGCATCAGACCGTGTTTTCTATATCTATCAGGTACCGGCCACACAAGCATTCAACTCGTGATTAGGCATGAAAACTATTCTATTATTACTTCCATTCTGTACAGATCCCTTCTCTTTCCTTAGGTTTTCTTGGGTCAGATTTTCATTGATGTGAGTTTTTCGGATGCAGACATTACACGATTGTGAGAATATCACAACCCAACATGATGAGGCTAGCTTGGAGGATTCAATTCCATCAGAAATTGCGGCCTGCATCAGTAAATTTCAGGATGAATGTTTGATATCAATGACAGATGATCTACATACTCCTGTAGCTTTGGCTGCAATTTCCGAACCACTGAAAACTATGAATGATCTTCTACATACCCGAAAGGTACTTTGCACTGCAGTCGAAGCAACCAATTTACAATCGTGATTGCAATTCAATTCCAATCTTAATACTTATTTTTCTCTCCGAGTTGTAATAAGTTAATGGAACATCAATTGTAAGAATGGTCTTTCTTATGATTTCTGAACACCCTTCTCCTTTATGATCTTGGGTGCTTCATGCAGGGAAAGAAGCAACAACTGAGAAACGAGTCACTTGCTGCTTTAGAAAAGACGGTTAGAAATATTCTTGCTATTTTGGGGCTTTCGCCAGATAGTTATTCTGAGGTAAGAAACTGAAGAACCAATTTTGCGAATGATTTCTGTGATTTATGTCAAAATTTATGGTATTGATGCATCATCTCAAGATTTCTTGGAATTTCTTAGTAATTATTCGTGCGGTCTGCATGCAGGCGTTGAAGCAGCTGAGGGATTACGCTCTGAGGCGTGCAAAGTTGACAGAAGATCACGTTTTGCACAAGATTGAAGAAAGGAACCTTGCAAGAAAAAATAAAGAATATGAAAAATCCGATGCAATACGAAAAGAATTGGCAAGTGTAGGCATTGCACTTATGGACAGCCCAGAAGGCACAACTTGGAGACCAGCTATGCCTCTGGCATTGCAAGACCAATAGTTTCACCAAAATCGAGTATCCGGTTTGGAAATTTTTTGTCGTCTTCATAGTATGAAATAAATTGCCAATTCTTGAATCTGCCAGGTTACGTTTTGCTCTTCATAAGTCGAAGGTATTTTTCATCTATGATTCTGTATCTGTGATTAGGGGTAAACTGGAATTTTGATTCTCCACCAACTTTTATTGAAACTGGTTGTTAATTAGTCTGTAGGAAACTACATTTACTTATTGATACAGATTTCATTCAACGTCTATATTGTTTCCTAGAAACAAGTTGCGTATTCGTAAGGGCTATGCTTTATTTGCAAGCCTGAAGGCTGATGGGTATCTGAGCAAATAGAATGGAGTAGGGAGCAACAATTATAGGTTGTAAGGGGTTTACTCTTTTAGGCTTTAATGGAGGTATTTGGCCTGAAGAATTTAGTTGCAGCATTTCCCCATTTAGAAGCATCGTTCTGCTATGCAAATCTCCATCTTTTGCAGTTAGATGGTATTCTTCTCTCAACATCTCGTTTCCGGTGGTGTTGTCTTCTTCTTTGTAGAATTTTGTCTTTTGTGTTAGTCGGACAGCCTCTTTGAGCGTCAGTTTCTCGTTTGATACGCCACGATCTTCGATTGAAACCCCAACTTGAACTGTAGTGGTGTTGTCAAGATTGATGAGCAGCAGTGTGATTCCATTCTGTAACATTTTGCGACACACTGTGAGTTTGGTTGCAGCTGCAGATGATACACATTGTACGTAACATGGTTTTTACTCAGACGAGATGTTCTATTTCAAAATGATGTTACATTCTTGAGTAGAGGATCTCGTCTGGTTTCCACTACCCTATTCTTCGAACAATGAGCATATGCACGTATCTTACTCGTCCCGTTGAAGCTTGTCGACATAACTTGTCTTCCATGAGACGATGCCAAAGAAGTGCACTGCACACATTCAAAAAGTGAGTCATGGTGAGATGGTCTAACATAAAGTTATTTGGGTAATAACATAATGCAAAGTCGAGGACCACCTGTAGTAATCAGGGTTGGAACATAAGTATTCGTGTCGAGCAAACCGTAGTTCCCACCAATGAAGGACTGTCTGCAGTATGTTTTGGTATCATATGTAGAAGACATCCCCAGCTGATCCAGATACCTTTTCACAATCCATGGTTAGTTCATTAAGGTTCATTTTATTTCAGTGACTCCAAAATCAACAAATTTTACCAGAAACTAAACACAAATGCATTTGTCACAAGATTTCTGCCGCTGTTATAAGCCCCTCCGGCTTCACCAACCCATGCAACAACTCCACTTGCTGAGCTATTCACAATGCTTTGAAGATCCTTAAATGTCTGTGCTTCACCATCAAGATACGACGGGTCGAGTATCTTTTCGATCAAGTGATCGTCAACTCCTAGTTTGTTTGGAAAAAAAACAAAACAAAGATTCGCCTCATTTTCATGCTCCATAAGAGGAAACGAAATAGACGACCTCGTGACTGAAAGGTACCTGGCCCGAGATTGTAAATGTGGTGTGAGACTACTTGAAGTGAACCAGATGTTCGATTCACGAATCTTGCGAACCAACCGGCATCAAAGAAGCCACCGGGTGCAAGAACCAACGGCTTGGTGGTGAAGCCCTTATAGATTTCTTGCACTTTGTTGTCAAGTGTGATTACATCAGCTGCATATTGATCAGCTGCAACGCTTGCTCAATGCCATTGCCACTCAATTCATTTCCTGACATAAAAGCAATACGACGCTACTTAGTTTTGTCTGAGCTGAAATGCAGCCATGATGAAGAATTGTTACCAAGCTCCCATCCATGGATGGTGTAGCCACTGTTGACAGTGTGCCTCATTAGCGATTCTGCATTGCTGGGATCCCAAGCTCCTGTGCATTTTCCACCGGCTCCGATAGTTCGACCAGTCAGCGCATTCAGACCAAATATAACCTTAGCTCTGCAATGCAAGAAAAGAGACTGTAAGTGGCTGCGAAACTTTCTTTACAAGATTCATCAGCATTTGATGAACTACCCACCCTGCAGTTCTGAAGAAGTTGTTGAGCTCGTCCCATCGTGATAAGGGCAAGCAGCCTCGAGTGAATCCAAACATCTCAGAGCTATTTCTAATGAATTCAGTGCATGGAGTTGTGTCATTTGATGTTTGGTATCTGAGTTTGTCTTGCAGAGTTCCACCAAGTCTGATTTTCAGAGGAGAAAAGGCTGCAATCAACTTGTGATTTTTAGTTCAAATGCTCTGTTTGTAGCTTGCTGCAATTTTCTAGTTTATACCTTTGATTGAGTTTAGCAGAATCTTGTTGCTCAAATCCTATGAAAATGAAATGCAAAGTTTTATCAATACAATGGTAAGAAAAATATATAATCTTTTGACGCAATATTTAGAACCCCCAAAAAAGGGTGAGCCTGGAACAGTTTTAATATCATCAACAGATTGTTCAAGCTAATGGTGAAAATCTTGAAAGTAATACATACAACTTCACACGGTCTGGATAACAATCAAACAAGTAAAATATTCGATTGAAAAAAAAAAGTATCAAAAGAGAGAAAATTTTGAAACTAACCAGATTGAGAAGTGAAGCACTTCCCCAGCTGCAAGTACCGTAGTCGCATTTTGTAGGTGGCCACCAGTCCATTGTAGCACAGATGAAATCTTCATCTATCTCTCCAATGGAAGAAGATCCATCGATATGCACTGTTCCTTTGGCACTCTGCAAAATGACGCTCGTTGAGCCTTGGCTGGCTAAGTACAGCCACAGGCTTAGTCGAAGAATTATAAGCAGAGAAGCCATATCAGATAGCAGTGTGTCTGAATGAGCATCACTCCTTGAATAACCCATGGAAGTGTGTGTTTATGTATATATAGAGAGAGAGTATAGTTGGTGGATCACTTTCTTGAAAAATAATTCAGATGATGAAGATTCTCATAGTGACGTGGGAAGACTAATTTTGTTGCTGACATTACAAGTTCAATGTTTTGCTGCTTATTTTTATGTTAGAAAAGGTATGGTGCAAGTTGACTGCTTTATGTATATACTTCTATCTTATTGTATACAAGAAGGCAAACCACTCGATCGAGCCAGCTACACCAGTTAGGCCTATTCTTGAATCCCAGTTTTCTTAGATGATGGATTTCCTCTTTAGTTGGTGAAGTTTTAACTAATATAGATAAAGTGGTATAACAAACATCTCATGGTTTAGTGTAGTACAAGCCAAGAAATTGTCTGATCCATGAGTTTACTCAGTACTATGTTTTTTTTATGTGTTTATACCTCCAAAAGTTGGTAATGATCAAGACAATTTGTGGGCTGCATTCCTTTGCTAATTATGCTAATCACCATCATCTAAATAATTAATAGAAGCATGTTGATAAGATTAGAAAAATTTTATTTTACAATGAAATGGTGAAAGAGTCTTGGTCAGATTGAATTGGTAATTAGGAATCAAGCCGGGATAAAAGGATCAATCAGTTATCAACTCATTCATTTTATATTTATATTGATATTGATTATTATGAAGGATAAGTCTTACATTATTATTAGTGATCAACTAACACAACTTGTCCCTTAATGATTACTAATTTGAAGGCATACTAAGCAATTTGCAGAGTGGGATTCAGATATGACCCTAAAAACTAGTTAGATTTATTTAATTTTCTACCAAATCTCACTATACGTCAACAAAAGAAACAAATACTATTCGGAGCAGAGTCAACAACTGCATGAAAAGATTTCATTTTTTGATTAAAAAATCTAGAAAGAAAGAGGGCAACATTGCTGAAGTAGAAAGAAAAATGGAGGTCATTTTCATTAAAGGTTTATTCTTGTTGTGGTATCAATTATCATCTCGGCTTATGATTGAGCTTTTGTCATTTTTAATTGGCATTATCTTATCAAACCTTTACTTTGATCCAAGATTGAGAGGCTGTTCCTATCATTGCTTTGTCACATTTAGATTCTAGTTAGGTGTTGAGACCATTTTCTTCATCATAATAATTGATATTGATTCCAACTTTTCCAGGTTGCGTCTATTTATTTTAATAAAATGATATTTGCATATTGATAGGATACGGTAACTACTGCGCCCAAAGATCGCGCCAATACAATTAAACTCGACATCAAGCTCGGCCCGGACAAGTTCGGCCTATGAAGAATCTCGAAGCCGGTGGGAACGCAGAAAGCTCACCATATCTAAAAGAATCCTAATCCAAGAGGATAGGATCTCGAATCCTAGTTAGAAGACTCGGATTCGAGATCTAGGTCGATACATTGTGTATAAATAGAGGCTAGATTAGACTACGTGATTCATTCACTCTCTTTGTAATCACTTCTTATACTTTCAATACACATACTCTCTCTCGCCCGTGGACGAGATCTTATTCACGGATCGAACCACGAAATCCTGGTGTTCTTCTCACATTTATTTCCTAACAATTTAGGATCGATCATCGGCCAATGCAGGGAACCGAAATTTTGTGTTTTCGATCAACCTTTGTTTACTGGGAAGTAATCATGACGGTACACAAGAAGCCACGCCTCGGGACCGTCGCCGGCAACAACAACGCCGACGGCGAAGGGAACGCCGAGCTCAACTCGGGAAGGGCCTAATCGGAGAAGGAACCCCGAGGGCATATCCAAAGTCTCGACGAGCACGGACACCCGCCTGCGGAGGCAGTTACCATAGCGAAGCAATCGTAGTAATAGTCCGAGGAACCTCCGCCCACAAGTAAACCTCGACGTCGTCGAGGATTTCGAGAAAATAAGGAGAGCTTTCTCGGTTCTCGTGAAGCAGCGGCCACGTCTCAAGAGCGAACACAAGCCTCGTCTAGATACGAGGCATCACAACGAGGCGGGGCCCAAACCGACCGCGAGGAATCGAACGCGGAGAGGACGTCGTGATCGCCGCCAAGCCAGCCCGATCGCCACAATAAATCCATCCAATGAACTCCGCCCGATCTCCGGGGACGGCGGCAGCAGAAAAACATCGGGGCCGCGAGGCGGTCCGAGTCACCTAAATGAGTTCGATCGTCGAACTCCGTCCCGATCTCGAGGGACGGCTTCGATGGATACGGAAGATAGTCACCCGTTCTCAAATAGGATACTCAACACTTCTCCGGATAAATACGGGTTCCAAGCATCGCCCCTACGACGGATCGAGGATCCATGAAACTTCCTCTCGCAGCCCAATACAACATGATCAACCAAAAGCTCGGCTCGGTTCACATGTAAACTCTTCCCGAGTTACTCGTCGACAACGCCCGCAGTGGTTCGACGATCTACCTACGGAAGCATCGGCTCTATCGCGACCGATGGCTGCCTTCCACGAAGGTTCTTTCAAAAGCGGTCAAAACATCATCGGCACCTCCTCACCATAAGGCAAAGCCGTAATGAGTCCATCGGCGACTTCATGACAAGGTTTAACAAGGAGTGCTCAAGGTCGAAGACGTGAACGACTGTTAGTCATCTCGGCCTTCCAAACGGCATCTTGCGGGGCCTTATATCGAGAGATCGTCAATCGAACCCGATCTGCAATGTAGCTGTGGCGCATAGCCAATCGGTTCGCCAAAGCGGGCGAGGCGACAAGAGAAAGCGCGGCGCATAAGCCGACCACCGGAAAAGGAAGAAGAGACGAAGGAAGGAAGATCGGAACCAAGGCGCGGCGCGCGGGCGATTATCGCCTAATAAAATCCAGCTCGGTCCGCGCGGCGCTCGGGCGACCTCAATACACCCTGTTGACGGCCGAGGGCGTAAATCTCGACTCCATATGAACTGCTCGAGAAGCCTCGACCGATGGCGGAGGAAAGAGGTGCCGACCTACGGATAACATCGCTCATTCCACGATGATTACGGCACGACATCGAAGAGTGCAACGAGCTCATGGGTGAAATAGAGATGCTAGTTCGGGACGGATCCTCAAGAAATATCGAGGATGAGTCGTCAAGTCGACAAAAGTCGAAAAGAGAAAGCGAGAGGAAGAGGGAAATTGTGCCCTACAAAAAACAAAGCGCAAGACCGAGCGAGGAAGGAGATGATGAGCCCCAATATGACGGGTGGTCTCCACTATTACGGGTTCACGTGGAGTCACGAAGTCCTCCTCAAGGCCGATGCCGAAGTCCTAGAACCTGAACCCACCAATAAGAGGTTCGAAAGGACGAGGCGATCACCTTCTCCAAAGACGACCCGTTCATGACGAAGACCCACCGTGATGCATTGGTGATCCGTAGTGGTCGCAAATAAGTTGGTGAAACGCGTTTACATCGACAATGACGCATCGGTGAGCATCCTTTTAAGGAATGCTTTGACAAGCTAGGAGTGGAAGGCGCTACCGCGCAAGCCCCGCCGCCACTCAAGCTTCGTCCGGAAGAGACGCGCCGTAAGGAATAATCGAGCTACCGTCACGGTGGGAAAGCACCAACGACCTCGACCAAGGTGGTGCAGTTCTTAGTAGTGAAGGCCAACTCATGTGTATAACATCATACTAGGGCGAGATTGGCTGAATATGTAAGGCGGTATGCTCAACGTACCACCCGACGATAAAAATACCCACCACGAGGGCGGCCGTGATCCGGGCGATCGAAGCAAGCCAGGTGTATGCAAGTTGCCTTACGAGTGCGGGACCTCGGTCCAACACCCACAAGCATAGCAATTAAAGAAACCCAAGAGTTGGGTCCGGAAGTACATCGCCACCCACGACAATCGGTGGAAGAGGTCGCATTGTACAAAGATGAACCATTGAAGGTCGTCGGTTGGTTTCACCACGACACCGTGAAGGATCGATCATCCAACTCCTAAGGAATTCCGAGACGTGTTTGCTTGGTCTCCCTCGACATGACCGAGTCTCGCCGAGTATCATCACTCACCGCTCAATATCGACCGAACACAAAGCCGCCTTCGCGAAGCAAAGAATCTTCGCGGCGAGCGGAACCAAGTCATTCATGACGAGGTGAACCAAATATTAAAAGCACGCATCTGTTCGAGGTCAAATATCCCACCGGATAGCCAACCCGGTGATGGTGAAGAAAGGAGGAGGGATGGCGAATGTGTATTGACTACACCGATCTCAACAAGCATTGCCCAAAGGATTGCTATCCCTTCCCAACATTGACAAGAAAGTCGGCGCGGTGGTCACGAAGTCTTGATTTCTTGGACTTATACAAAGGTATCACCAAGTCCCGATGGATGACGAAGACGCGCCAAGACAACCTTCATTACCGACTTGGTCTTCGCATATAAAAGATGCCATTCGCCTTAAAATGCAGGGGGCTACCTATCAAAGGATGGTGGACAAAATATTTCAGCCCTACATAGGTCGGAATGTGGAGGTATCGTGAGCGACATCGTCGTCAAAAGCAAGAAGAAGCGCGTGTGTGGCCGACCTCGGATCGTCCTCGGCCTTCTTCGGAAAATCAACCTAAAGTCAATCCCGAAATGCACATTTGCAATCCGTCCGGAAAGTTCTTAGGTGTTGGGTTTCACAAGAAGGGCTAAAGCAAACCCGACCAAGGTCCAAACCATTTTGGAAATGAAGATGCGAAGACCATCCATGACGCATACAAGGTGACAGTCAGCATAGCCGCACTAAGCCGCTTTCTTTCAAAAGCATGGATAGCGACTACCCTTCTTCAAGATACTCAAAAGCCCGAAATTCTCATGGGATGAGGTGCAGTCCGTCCGCCAAGACCTCAAAGCTACCTTGCCAAGCTCCCACTCTATCCGTCCCAAAAGAGGGAGAGGTCCTTTCCTCTACCTCGCCGCTTCAGACGAATCCATAAGTGCGGTCTGAGTACGAGAAGAGGACGGCAGCTCGGTGTATTTCATCACCGAGCACTAAAGGCCGGAAACTAGGTATCACCGAGAAGCTTGCCTTAGCATTGGTAAATGCCGCGAGGAGGCTACGCCCATACTTCCATGCACATCGCATACAAGTCCTCATCGACTACCCACTTTGCAAGTATTGACGGCTCAAGCATCGGGAGAATCGCGAAATGGGCAATCGAATCGGGCGAGCACGATATAACCTTCTCCCTTGCCAGCCATCAAAGGTCAAGCCTAGCGGATTTCCTTGCCGAGTCTAACTTTGTCGAAAACCGAAGCCCACCGAGTCCAGACGACGATGCGGCCGAACCCATGGTTGAAACACCGAGGAGCTTGGCAACTCTACGTTGACGGGCCGGAAACAAATAGCGGAGCGCGGTATCTTACTCCTGGGCCGGACGACCAAGAGATCGCCTACTCACTTCGGTTCACATTCAAAATACGAATAACGAAGTGGAGTATGAGGCATCGATCGCAGGACTTAGCCTCGCTCAAAGTCTCGAGATACGAGCCGTGCAAGTTCACAACGACTCAAGTCGTCGTAAGCCAAATGTTGAGAAAATACGAGGCAAAAAGCGGCGGAATGAAGAAGTATCTCGAAAAGCAAAAGCCCCTGAACGGACCTTCTCACACTTCCGGATAGTTCGCATCCCAAGGGAGCAAAATAGCCGAGTGACATCTTAAGTAAATTGGCCTCGACATCAACGAGCCCGCCAAGAGGAAGTCCAGCGGGAGCATAAACGATGTCAAGACGGAGCCGAGGTCAACATAGTCTCGGATGAAGAACCCAATTGGATGACTCCCATTCGAGAGTACACGGAGAAGGCGAATCGCCCCACGACAAGCGGAGGCTAGGAGGATCTGAACAAATCTGCGATATACAATGGGCGGAAGTCCTGTCTGAAGTCATATCTCCAACCTCTTAAGGTGCTTGGGTCCGAACCGAGCCAATTACGTTCTACGAAAATACAAGGTTCGTGCGGAAGCCACATCGGACCCGAGCCTTGTCAAAGAAAGTCATGCGATGGGGATACTATTGGCCAACAATGTTCCAAGACTCAATGGACCTCGTAAAAAGTGTCCGGTGTCAAATCCATGGGAACGTACCAAGGCTACCCTGCACCGACCTCACCTCCGCACAGCCCCGGCCGCTTATGCAATGGGGATTGACATTGTGGGCCCCTTTGTAAAGCACCGTGACAGCTCCAATTCTTAATTGTTGCGATCGACTACTTCACGAAGTGGGTAGAAGCGAGCCCTCGCGAAAATCACAAGCAAGAACGCCTCAACTTCGTATGGAAGAACATAGTGTGTCGCCTCAGATCCCCATATCCTCCTTTCGGATAACGGAACACAATTCACGGATAAGACATTCAAAGATTGGTGTCAAGAGCTTGGATCCAACAAAGTTCACCTTTCGGTGGCCCATCCTCGAGCAAATGGTCGACCGGGTTACCAATGGACCATCGTAAAGGGTCTAAAACTCGTCTCGACCGAGCTAAAGGCCTCTGGTGGAAAATTTACCGCAGTCCTATGGTCATACCGAACAACGCCGGACCTCGAACGGAGAAACACCATACGGTTTGGTGTACGGAACCAAGCGATGATCCTGCGCAGATCGGAGTACCGAGTCCTCGTGCCATTGACTTTTCCGCCAAGCAAATGGGAAAATCTACGAGCTGATCTAGACCTACTCGAGAGAAAGAGACCTCGCCACATCAAGGAAGCTCGGTACAAGCAACAAGTAGCTCGGTATTACAACCGTAGCGTTAAAACCGACAATTCAGTGGGCGACCTCAGACTCCGACATAATGAAGTCAAGAAAGCCAGCAGCTCGGCAAGTCGGAAGCCACATGGGAAGGACTTACGGTCGACGAGTCCTCGGCAAAGGGCCTATAAGCTCGCTCAATTGTCCGTGAGCAATTACCCAACGATGGCACATCATCCATCTGAAGAAATATTATGCATAAGTGTCAAAGGTCGAGTCTTGTTCGGTCATATTTTTAAAGTCTGTTTAGAGTCATCTTATTTGGTGGTCGCGTCGTCTTTATCAATAAAATCTTTATTTTTGCAAGTTCTACTTGTCACTAATGCATAATTAATCTTAGCATTATTTACCCTCTACGGAGGACAAATTCCCTCGACGGAGGTCGATTACATTCGTTTCATACGAATATAAATCTAAGCAGCATGCCTACATACGAGATCGACTACCTTCGCTCATTCAAGCGTTCTCTATGTGAGCGAAGGGACCACCCTCCCGACGACCTCGAAAAAAGGAACCATTCCTACATACGAGATCGGACTACCTTCGCTCATTCAAGCGTTCTCTCTATGTGAGCGAAGGGACCACCCTCCGATGACCTCGGCAAAAACAGGAACCATTCCTACATACGAGATCGACTACCTTCGCTCATTCCAGGCGTTCTCTCTATGTGAGCGACGGGGACCACCCTCCCGACGACCTCGGCAAAAACAGAACCATTCCTACATACGAGATCGAGACTACCTTCGCTCATTCAGGCGTTCTCTATGTAGACGAAGGGACCACCCTCCCGACGACCTCGGCAAAAATGGGAACCATTCCTACATACGAGATCGACTACCTTCGCTCATTCCAGGCGTTCTCTCTATGTAGACGAAGGGACCACCCTCCCGACGACCTCGGCAAAAAACAGAACCATTCCTACATACGAGATCGGACTACCTTCGCTTATTTGAGCGTTCTCTATGTAGATGAAGGGACCCACGTGCGAAACGATTTCTTCGAGCGGAATTTCTACGAGACGAACTACTTTGGCATATTACTCTTGTTCAAATACAAAGTCAACAAAACCATTCTTATTAAATAAAAGATGTACGGTTACATTTACATTTTACGAGGACGGAGCGGATCGGGAAAAGGCGAGCCAATCCCTAGAAAAATCGAATTCAAAGACTCATCTATGCTAATCCTACCTCTACCGTCCTCGGTCTATATTACGGGCCCGGCCAGAGCGACCGCGGTCACTGACGATGCAGCTCTGCGAGCTCGGCCTCGACCACTTGATGACGCCCGGTCTCGGCGCATGGAGGTCCACGACGTTCAAGACAATAGCACGCCTCTCTTGCGCGCCACTCCGGATCGTCATAATGTGGTTCATTTATTCTAGATCGAAGCTCCGTGAAGAAGAGGCCTCTGCATCCCGTCAAGTATGTCGTCGAGTTGTGGTTGTCGAGTGATCACGGTTTTGTATATGCTCCGAGCCTTTTCAATTCAGCGTCTTCGCTCGTAAATTGCCAAGAGGTCCGCCATACTCGCGCTATACCTCGAACAACGGCGCACCTCGACAACCTTAGCTTCTACTTCGGGATCGTCATCCCACCATTTCGTGGATAACCTCCTCGTACTCGGCATGCTCCTCGGCTATCACCTTGCCTTCTCCTTGGCGACCTCGAACGCCTCCTCCAATTCAAAAGGCGAGCACGAGCTCGTCACGCCTCTCTGCGGCTCTACGCTGACATCGGACTCACCAGACGTGACCAAGCCGCCTTTACATGGAGGAGTTCGACCTCTTTCAACTCAAGAGCTCGCGACAGTCTTTGATTTGATTCAACCAGGAGAAGCATCAAACATTTCGAGACAACCGAAAAAAAAAGATAAGTTTCTTGACATAAACTTGTAATTTTATTAACATGCCCTTAGGCGAAAAATTGTTGTACATTTACATTCAAAAAAAAAAAAAAAATCGGGGATCAATCGACCCTCCTAAGCTTGACGCCATGTCCACGTCACGCCTCCGGCTCGGATAGCCTCGGCCTCGGCCTCTTCAGAACCGCCGAGTCTCGACGCCTCGAAGCATCGCCGCCTCCCCCGACCCCTTTGCATGATCAGCCAATAGAGCTTCGGTCAGGGGATCCCGATCCACGGGACAGGCGCGCACAGACTCCGCGGACAAAAGAACGGAGGAGGAGGCAAGGCTCGCAGCACGGAAGCTCCTTCGGGCCGCGGACGAGCACATCAAAGTAGGCCGTCTCGGGGCGGCATCCTCGGTCTCCTCGCACCCATACTGCTTTGTCCAGATCCGGGTAGTTCTCGCGACTCTTGATTGCGTCCGAGACGGCGCTTGTTGAGCACATCGGCGCGTCCCGAGACCATCCCCGAGAAGCCCGCCGGCAGAATGCAGCCTCTCGCGAGGCGCGGCGTTTCTCCCTGAGAGCTCGCCATGTCCGCCTCCCGACGGCGCAACTGTTCCACCTCAGCCTTCATCGAGGCAACCTCGGCCCTCGCCGCCTCGGCCCTTGCCGCCTCCTCAGCCACTGCTGCCTCTGCCGACCTGGCCCTCGTCGCCGCTGCCTCAATGGCCGTCGCATCCGCCGCTCTTAGTTTGACGAGGTCCCGGATCTTAGCCTCGGCCTCGGACATTTCTTGAGCAAGGAGGGTATTCGACTCCTCCACCTCCCGAGCATACCGGCCACCTCAAAATCTGCGACACGGCGCCGCTTCAAGTAATCCGATATAAGATCGGATACTCTTGACACCTCGGCCGCCACGTCCTCGACCCCTATACAAAATATACATCAGTCGGAAGAACACAATTTAGTTACTCTGCGAAAAGTATAAGGACAGTACAAACCTCGTGAAAGAGACGGTACCGGCTTGAACCGACGATCAGACTCACCTCGGCAAGAACCGAGACTCGGGGACTTCATCCTTCCGCCTCTTCAAGCTTGATGGCTGCGGCGAAGGGATCTCGAGGCCCCACATTCATTTCGAGCGATCCTAAATCCTTCAAGGTCGGAGACCTCGGCTCCACCGAGATCGGTTCGCCACGGAGATCGGCTCCTTCCTTTCTTCTTCCTTTCCTTCAAGCAGTTCACTACAAGGAAACACGTGGGTCGGCATCAATACATAACTCATGAAATAAAGAAAGAAGAAGAAGAAGAGGCCTCACCTTCACCGACTCCACCCTGAGGTAGGATCATAAGGGCTAAGCCCCGCCTCGCAAGCTCGGCCTCGGAGAAGACCTCGTCAACAAGGCCAATTTTGTCCAGCCTCCTCCAAGTCACCGAAGCCCTTGTCGACATACATCGGCGATCTTATCGGATCGCCAGGAACTCCATATGTCCTCAAATCGATGTAAGAAGAACTTCTTCGCCACTTGGAGATCTTTGATTTAATTTTGGCTTTGAATTTCCTACGGGTGATAGATAATACCATCCCGAGCCGCCTTCGATTGCAAAAGCGAAGGACAAGCCCCAAGGTAAAGGAAAATTATGCTATGGGCATGACACCTAGGGCGATCGTATGCTTGGAATGAGTTCGGCGAGTTGGGCGAGATAGCCCAAACATCTCTTGGAACTCAACGTATACATAGGGGTAAGGAAGGCGAAGACCAGCCGGAGGTTGTCCTCATATCGGACAATAAAGCCATCCGGAGGAGCAAGCCCTATCCTCCGGACGGGGCAACGAGTTGATATTAGCGGGAATACTATATTGAAAGCATATATCCCTAATATCGAATACCTAGGATTGAAGAGAAGGAAGACACTTTGCCACAATCCCCCACTGAGGGGAATTGCAGACTACACTCTGCGAGAGGCATGTGAATACGAGTAAAAACAGCAGTGAGACACTAACGACCTAGACGGGGAAGCAGACACGATCGCGCCTTCGGGCGACTCGTTATGAGAAGAGTAGCCATTACTTACTTTTGTTATCGGTGAAGAAGACAAGACAAGCTTCAAGTTGTCAATGGCGCACAATAATCGTTTCTCGAAAGACAAGGCGTTTTGAAATCAAAGAAATGTAAAAGCGAAGTGATAAGAGATATTGCGTATCGAGGAAGACATTCCCTAATATGCACTTTATCGGGAATCCAACCGTTGCGATTAAATGCGATTAAATGCGTATCCCGCGTCGATGCTTTAGCAACGGCGGTAAATCCGTCTTGACCTCGGCATAACGCCTCGTCGGTGAAGCGGTCGAAGACCTCGGCCTAACGCCTGCGTCGGTAAAGCGATCGGAAGACCTCGCCTAACGCCTCGTCGGTGAAGCGGTCGAAGACCTCGGCCTAACGCCTCGTCAGGTGAAGCCAGTCAGAAGACCTCGGCCTAACGCCTCGTCAGGTGAAGCGGTCGAAGACCTCGCCTAACGCCCGTCGGGAAAAGCGGTCGAAGACCTCGGCCTAACGCCTCGGCATGTGAAGCCAGTCATAAGACCTCGGCTTAACGCCTCGTCAGGTGAAGCCAGTCATAAGACCTTGGCTGAACGCCTCCTTAGGTGAAGCCAGCCAGAAGACCTCGGCAGACACATCTGCGCGCACAGCATTCGATATACGACGTCAAAAGCATTGACGCACACAAAGTCAGACAGTGAAAAGAATGTGTAAGATCGTCCAAACCCCGCTTCGTCACAACAACCCCCAATCCAGCATGACCTCGTTTTCTGCGTCTTTTTGGGGGGGGTTGTGATAGGATACGGCCCAACTACCAGGCCCAAGCATCGTGCCCAATCACATTAAACGACATCAAGCTCGGCCCGACAAGTTCGCCTATGAAGAATCTCGAAGCCGGTGGGAACGCAGAAGCTCGATCGTATCTAAAGAATCCTAATCCAAGAAGGGATAGGATCTCGAATCCTAGTTAGAAGACTCGGATTCGAGATCTAGGTCGATACATTGTGTATAAATAGAGGCTAGATTAGACGACAGGATTCATTCACTCTCTTTGTAATCACTTCTTATACTTTCAATACACATACTCTCTCTCTTGCCCCGTGGACGTAGATCTTATTCACGGATCGAACCACGTAAATCCTTGGTGTTCTTCTCACATTTATTTCCCTAACGAATTTAGGATCGATCACATATCATTGGTGTATATAACATAATTTCAGTAAAGAAACTATGAGATGGAGGTGGGATTGAAATTTAACTGGCTGGATAAGGAAATCCCTGCATATGTGCCTCCATATATTGTAATCTAATAATATTTCTCAATGAACGTTAATCAGTCAATTCATGGATAAGAATAAATACATAATATTTGTAATGATTTCTCTTGATCTGGTTTTAAATATAAAAATGGACTGGCTTGCAATTAGTTTCTGTGTTTGAAAAGTAAATAATAGAGGCAAATCCAAATTCATTTCACTTGGTAGCAAAAATTTATCAGGTTCCAGATTTAATGCAAAATTATATTCTAAAGTTTTTTATAATATCATTGGCATATTGCATGCACATGCAATTAATAAAGATAAGTTAGGTCAACAGTCCATTTTAACTATTACTTATAATTTTATTAGTCAAAATAAAATTCATGAGTTTGAATTTCACACAAAGATAGTGGGAAAACACAATAAACTCAACAGCTCGTCTCCACCCATCATTTAATTGTGGGTAATCCAATTCATTTCATATGGTTGCAGAAATCTGACATATTTATGATATACTGTATTAACAATACTAATGTGTAATCCGTTGAATTTCGACAGAAAATATTTTATGTTATATTTATAATCATATTAAATAAAATAATTTTATATCAGGACGATACATTTGAATTTGATATATTAAATGAAAAAATCTTTATATCAGGATAATATGTCTGAATGTGACATGTATAGATTATATTCCATCGAATTCTAATGAAAAATCACTTTATATTGTAATTTACGCATAGAAAATTAAATATTCTTAGAAATGTTAATAATTCTTGTTCAGAGTATATACCCATACCCGTCTTAAATTCGATTAATTATCTGAAGTTGTTTAAATTTATAAATATAATTTGTTATGATGATTAGTTATTCGTCTCGATAAAAATAAAAAATTACAAAGTAATCATTAATAATAAATAGTATAAATAACGAAAGATAAAAAAACTAGAGAAAATTTTACGTATGCGTGTCGATTAATGTTAAAATTCCTTTAGAATTTATATGCTCGTACATATCCCAAACATGACAAAAAAATATTTTTACTACTCATTTTCATCTCAACACATATAGTTAATGTCTGGTAATTACCCAAATATGTTTAAATTTATACATATAAGTTGTTATATTAATTAATTATATATTTCAATAATGACTTGAACATTATAAAATAAATATTAATAATAAATAATATAAATATCAAAAGATTAAAAAATAGAGAACATGTCTAGCATATACACTCGCACTCATCCCAAATTTGATTAATTACCTGAAATTGATTAATTTTATAAATATACAATAATTAGGTATTTGTTTCAATAAGACTTGAACATTACATAGTAATCATTAATAATAAATAATATGGATAGCTAAAAATTAAAACTAAACAAATTTTACATAAACGAGTCGTTTAGTGTATTACTTGTTTAGAATTTACATACATGTAGCTGTCACAGAACGAATTAAAAATTGATTTTACCATATCTTCTCGTCTAATTCTCGTATAGTAGTATCCATTAATTACCTGCGTTCGTCTAAATTTATAAAATATCTAATTAATAAAATATATATTAATTCTCGTGCCCACATAATATAAATAATATAAATTCGACAGGTGGAGTTTAAATTCTTGTACCCAAATAATATAAATAGCAAAAGACTTAGAATAAAGAAAATTATATTCTTGTCAAATTTCACATAGTATGTTTCGTTTAATGTATTGACTAGTTTAGAATTTATATACATATATAATTGTTACAAATTGGATTGAAATTGATTTTACTATATGTTCTCATCTTATTTTCAGATAGTAGCATCCACTAATTACCTAAATTCATTTAAATTTACAAAAGATCTAATTAATAAAATATATATTTATTCCAATAATTGGTTATCCTCTCGATTTAAATTTGAGTTTACTATTTATTTCAAAACTTTTTATTAATTGTGAAGGCTCACCAAAAAAATAATGTGAGCTTCAAAATTTCGCATAGATATGTCGATAAATATTTGTACCGTCTAGAATGTATATTCTTGTACAAATAATATAAATAGCAAAAGAATTAAAATTAGAGAAAATTATATTCTCGTAGTAATATCCACTAATTACGTAATTAATTTAAGTTTTAAAACATATAATCAATAAAATATACTCTCTCGTCCATCAAAAGCATTCCTTGATTTTGGTGGCATGAGTTTTAATGGATAGTGGGTGTAAAAAGGTGGGCCATGAGTGATTTTTTTGTAAATAAATGGATATGTTTAGGGTAAAAATGTGAAGTTGATGTTTCTAAAAAATAAAAGTGAATATTTTTAATGGACATACCAAAATGGAATTAAATGAACGTATTTGATGGACGAAGTGAGTATATTCCAATATATTAAAATTGAAAAAATCTCATATAGACATATCGATCAATGTCTGGACCAATTTAGAATCTATATACATGTAACTGCCACAAATTTGATTAAAAATGATTTGACTATATATTTGTTATCGTCTCAAACTCGTATAGCAATATATATTGATATTTGAATTCGTTTAGATTTACAAATTCAATATATAATAGGATTAATGATTAAGGCAATCTCTCTCCTACGTGGACTATTTATTTCAAATTTATTTTTATTAATTTGTGAAGTTTCATGAAAAAACAATATGAGTTTCAAATTTTATTTTAAAAAATTGTGCAAAAAATATTCTTTTATTTAGATTTTCAATTTGTAAAGTTCATGAAAAATCGATGTATGATTCAAAATTTGTTTAAAAAATCGTAAGAAATATATAATTCAATTTATGTCTTGAATTGGTAAAGTTTCATGAAAACTTTAAAAATAATATTAATTAAATTAAATTAAATTTTTAATAAAAAATATCTATTTATCTGGCCAACTAATTAATTGATGGGCCAAATAAAATTGGTGGATGTAAAATAATTATGTATTGTAGGATAAAAAATCTACTCACAACTATTTATATAGATTTAAATTAATGTGGATAAAAAAAAATCAATATGAGATAGGAGATGTAAATACTAAGAATAAAGTAGATTTGAGAAAATTAGAAATAGAGAGATTATATGATGTCACATAGAATAAAGAATCACTAAATCCTTAATCCTATTATATATTGATTTAAGATTTAGGCAACTCAAAAAGGAAAATATTTAAAATTCAGAGATTTTATTGCCTCATTCTCATAATGTATACAGTATTAATTAAAGTAACTCAGGTCACCTAATCTATTCTAATTAGACGGAAAAAAAACTATAGATCTAAAATCATATGTTGTAAAATAGGATAGAATTATTGCAATAAGACTTCATAAATATTCTATTTTCAAAGCTAAAATCTCATCAAATCTGTATATAAAAAAAGGTGGTTTTCATGCAATCTGACTGCATTACGAGCAATTTATAATTAATGTCAACATTATAAATTCAAGAGCTCATTTCCACCATGTATATTGACCTAACTAAGCTTCTTCACAATGGTGGCTTCAAGGAGGCTTACCATTGCAATGTTTTCTATTTTGTGTTTCATCTCCACAGGTAAACTCATTCCAAACACTATGATTTTGAATGACAAAACTATGGTTTCAGACATCATACAGAAAGACAAAAACACATTTACATTCAAGATTAGTTCTATTTCATCATTAAAATTTGCAAGGCCTAAGCTCTCTGTTAATTAATAAACTGCAGCATTTGGTGAATGTGGAGTGAACGACCTTGTGATCGGGACAGTGAGGAGGGAGGCAGATAAGAGGAAGCCGGAGTGGAACGTGCAAGTTGTCAACAAATGTAATTGCTCACTGTCAAACATAGTGCTAACTTGCCGTGGTTTTCAGACAGTTGAGCCCGTTGATCCTCGATTTTCCAGAAACACGGCGACCACTGCTCCGTGAATGGAGGAGCCCTCTTCGGCCACAAGCTGATGTCAAATTCTCTTATGCTTGGGATCCACCTTCTTCCTCTTCCTTTCTCTACCAAACCTCTCTGTTGATCACAGAAGTTGTCGATGCTTTTGCAGAATTTTAGCCTTTCTGCATACAAGAAAAGGTTTGCAAACTCAGTTGTTAGCATGTTGTAATCTTGATTTGCATAAATCATACTTTCATCATTTTAGTAGGAAACTCTTGTAGTTGAATATTGGTTACAATATCGTGCAAAATTACAATAAAATGATTAATAATAACTATTACAAATGAGATGTCAAGATAACAAGAACTTATCAATAAGTCGCCCAAGTTGAACTTCTGCCCGCAAGACGAGAAACGTCTCGATAGTGCTCACGATTGGCGGCTCGTCCCCAAAGGTAAACGACTTTCGTCTCGACTGTAGTAGCACCACAAACAAGTCGAGCCCGCGAACTGGACGGAAACGAGAACCGAACTCAAGACTAAGAACTATGAGCTAAGAATGCAAGTAGAATGCTTTGCTTTTGCTAGAGAATAGAATGTTTTGCTTACCTCCTCTAACTCTAGAATGATGCACTATATATAGCACTCCAAGAGGGATGTTCTAAGGTCACAATTGATGACAAGCATCAATATTCCATTAACTCTTTGGTAATGAAAGGCCAAAGGCCATGAATCTCATTACTAGCAATTCCCACTCACCATCCATAATTTTCCAACAATCTCCCACATGAGTGGAAATGCCATATAAAGCAAAACGCAAAGTTCAATCCTCAAGAGACGATATTGCATTTGGAAAGGTAGCTTGTGGCCTTGAACCTTCCATAGTCGAAATTATCGAGCATACCGGCGGCATAGTGGTTATTTCACCTTGAACTAGTCCTCCATGGTGTATACTAAGACAATAATATTGACACAATATCATCTCAATTTCCATCCGTTCTTACGTTTGTGTCCATTATGGCCTTGGAACACCCTTTGGATTCACAAGTGTACCACTTGAAGCGGCCACACTTCACACTTGCATAGGTGACTATTACAACCAAATATTCTGCTATACTTGACCTCCTTGAGGTATCCAAGAGTCATTAAAGTTAAAACTTAACCTCACCACTTGCGGACTTACAAACACTCACCGTTCTCGTGAGAATAGGCATGTTTGAGTGTTTATCACACGGATTTTTATAAATTGTTGTCCTTTTGAACCATGTTCTTGGACAATCCAATCATCATGGTTGGGTTTCGCTATAATCATCCTTAAGATGTGGATTTAACACCCATTCCTCTAATAGTTTAAACATTTGATCTCGATTAATGCTTTTTGTCGTGGATCCGCTAGATTATCTATTGATTTTACATAATCAATGGTGATAACCCCACTCGTGATCAAAATGTCTCACGGTATTGTGTCGTCGATTTAGTATGTCGAGACTTACCGTTATAATATATATTTTGTGCCCTTCCTATTGCGGATTGACTATCACGGTGAATCAACACGGAGGCACGGACTCGCCAACATGGAATATCCTCGAGGAAATTTCTAAGCCATTCGGCTTCTTCACCAACCTTATCTAAAGCTATGAATTGATTCCATGGTAGACCTTGCTATACAAGACTGCTTCTTGGACTTCCAAGATCTGCTCCACCTCCATAGTGAACACGTATCCACTTGTGGAAAATGAGTCGATTGAGGCGATATCCAATTAGCATCACTATACTCTTCAAGTACAACGGCTCACTAGAATAATGAATCGCATAATGCGGGTAAACTTTAAGTAACCCAATACGCGCTCAAGTGCTTTCCAATGTTCTCTACTTGGATTAGGCGTGAAACTACTCAATTTGTTCACGAGCAAGCTAAATCAGTCGGATGCAGGTTTGTGAGATACATCAAACTCCCAATAATCTTAGCATATTCATCTTGACTTATAGGTTCACCCCTATTTGGAGTCAAATGAACACTCGAGTCCCAAGGAGTCTTGAAATAGGCTTATCCGTTGCATTGAATTTCTTCAACACTTTCTCAAGATAGTGGAACTGTGTCAAAGCAATTCCATTTGGCGTTCTAAGAATTTTAATTCCAAGAATTACATCCGCTAAACCCATATCTTTCATCTTGAAGTTCTTACTTAGCATTCTTTTGTTCTCCAATCACACGAGAGTTACTTCCCATTATCAACATGTCATCTACATAAAGACAAACAATAACAAAATCGTTATTCAATTCTTTACATAGACACACTCGTCACTCGTTGATTTTGAAACCATTTGACAACATAACTTTGTCAAATTTCATATGCCATTGCAGTGGCACTTGCTTAAGTCCATACAAAGACTTTTGAAGTTTGCATACCTTGTGCTCTTGCCTGTGTACTACAAAATCTTCCTACTGTTTCATATAGATCTCTTCTTCTAACTCTCCATATAAAACGCTGTTTTACATCCATTTGATGAATCTCAAGATTTTGCAAAGCAACAATAGCGCAGCGTTCTAATAGAAGTATGTTTAGTCACAAAGTAGGTATCAAGAAGTCATACCAGCCTTTTGTCTAAACCTTGAACTACAAGTCCGGCCTTATATTTATCAATAGTGCCATCGACTCAGATTTCTTCTTTATGATCCACTTGCATCCTAAAGCTTTACAACCAGGTGGAAGATCTACTAACACCCAAGTATGATTCAACATAATAGACTCTATCTCAATGTCTATTGCTTCTCCACAAATCGATCGGGCCCGATAAAGCTACTTTTACGATGGCGGTTCATCATTTAACAATAAAACGACATAATCCGGTCCATAAATTTTAGCTTTTCTTACACGATTACCACGTCTAGGTTGCACATCTTGGTGTAGACCTAGGTCGCTTTCTATTAGCGTGGCCATAAAAAACTTGCTTAGAACTTGAGAGTTCACCTTCTTCAACAGTATGAGAATTGGTAGAATCTTCCTCAATTCTTTTACTTGAATCAGAACTATTCTTATCCTTATTAGGATAGATATTCTCAAAGAATATAGTGTTCCTTGATTCAATTGTTGTTCCCACATGAACATCAGGTATATTAGATTTGTGCACAACAAATCTATAAACACTACTATTAAGTTCAGAACCAATAAAAATACAATCTACCGTTTTAGGTCCAATTGTAACTTATTTTGGCAACGGTACTTCAACCTTAGCTAAACACCCCCACACTTTGAAGTATTTATATGAAGGTTTTCTTCCTTTCCAAAGTTCATAAGGAGTTACATCCTTCCTTTGATATGAATCTTGTTCAAGATATAGTTGGTCAGTAAAACACCCCCCACATATTATGGGGTAATCCGAACTTATTAATAACGCATTCATCATCTCCTTAAGAGTTCGATTCTGCGTTCAAGAACACCATTTGATTGAGGCGAATAAGGAGCGATCGTTTGATGGATTATACCACTTTCGTTGCATAATTCAAAGAACGGAGCAACATATTCTCCACCTCGATCACTTCTTACAACCTTAATTTTGCAATTAAGTTGATTTTCAGCTTCATTCTTGAAGTTTCGAAATGCATCAATTGCTTCATCTTTACTTCTTAATAAATAAAGATAACAATATCTTGTGCAATCGTCAATAAAAGTAATAAAATACTTTTTACCACCTCTAGTTTGTACAAACTTTAAATCACAAACATCAGTGTGAATTAATTCTAGAGGTTTTGAGCTTCTTTCAACGGATTTGAAAGGCAACTTGGTCATTTTTGCTTCAACACAGATTTCACATTTATCTTGTGTTTTAGATACATCTATTTTTAACAAGTTCATGTTAACGAGTTTCTTTATAGCATTAATATTAACATGACCAAGTCTACAATGCCATAAATCAGAACACTCAAGCAAGTAAGCAGAAGTAGAAGCATTCTCATTAATTTTTGCAACTGCCTTAGAAGGCTTACAAGCTCTAACACTGAGTTTGAAAAGATCTTCGGAGACATAACCCTTGTCGAGAGTATTTCCAAACTTTCTAACTATTACATATTCTCCACGAAAATCTATATCAAATTTGGCTCTAGTCAACTTGACGCCAGAGATGAGATTCTTGCGGATCGAAGGAGCATGCAAGACATCCTTCGAGTTATTTCCACACCGTAGGTAAGTTGAAGTACAACGGTACCAACTCCAAGCACCTTGGAAGTATGATCACTTGCCTCGGTCACGACCTGCCTTCAACCTCTTTGTAGGTGTAGAACAAGTCTCGATGGACACAAATGTGAACAGAGCACCCGTGTCAAGAAACCAAGTAGGGGTAGGATTTGTGACTTGGTTTACCTCGCTTATCATGGCAACAAAGTCATCTTTGTCCCAAGTGTCAAGTCCTTCTCAACATTGTCGACGCGACCTTCGCCTTTGTCTTTTCTCTTTGCTTTCGGCGCTTTAGCCATGTGCCCGTGCTTATCACGGTTGTAGCACGTTCGGAAAATTTGGGTTTTGCGCCTACTTTTTCCCTCGCTTTGTTCATCCGACAAGGCGCTTCTCGAAGGTCCTCCTCGATCGATTTACCTTAGCCTCCATCGGACTTTTAGCCTTCAACTCTCGCCTCCTTAACTTGAGCTTCAACTTGAGTCGAGCAACCGTGCTTTCAGGGTCATCTCTTCGCTTGTGCTTAAGGTAAGATCTCAACCCTTTCCATCATTCTCGCAATTTGTCAATTAAAATTGCAATGGAATATTATTCGAGCAGGCATACCTTTGGCGTGAACATCGTGCAACAGTGAGCTTGAAACTCGTGTACTTGAGGCATGATCGGTTTGAATCCACAATCTTGAACTCGGTGAGCACGGTAACCACGAACTTCTTCGTGCTAGCCTCCTCAACCGGATACTTTTGGTTAAGTGCCTCCCACAACTATTCGGCGGTATCCTCGACCAAAATACATTAAATAAAGCTATTATCAAGCCCATTTAACACCATATTCCGACACGTATAGTCGGAACGATACCAAGTGTCGTATTTCATACGCACTTCACGTCCGCTTCTTCCTCGGAAGGAATAGGCGGCCCGTCTTCACGCAGGAAGCTAGCAAGCCCCATTGTGGTGATGTAAAACATCATCTTATGCGCCCGCGTTTGAAGTCGATGCGGTGAAAATTGACGGTTGTTGAGCCACGGAATACGGGGTTCGACATCGGAGCCATGGTGGAACCGCCATCGGCTCCAACGGATTGAGTGGTGGCGGGCGCTCGTCGGATTGGTCGACATCTTCAATTTGCACGATCGGGTAACTCAAGCAGAGAGTTAGGCGTAATTTTCTCGCCTTGCGATTGTAGTTGAATATTGGTTACAATATCGTGCAAAATTATAATAAAATGATTAATAATAATAACTATTACAAATGAGATGTCGAAGACAACAAGAATTTATCAATAAGTCGCCCGAAGTTGAACTTCTGCCCGCAAGACAAGAAACGCCTCGGTAGTGCTCACGATTGGCGGCTCGTCCCCAAAGGTAAACGACTTTCGTCTCGACTGTAGTAGCACCACAAACAAGTCGAGCCCCGGTGAACTGGACGGAAACGAGAACTGAACTCGAAGACTAAGAACTATGAGCTAAGAATGCAAGTAGAATGCTTTGCTTTTGCTAGAGAGAATAGAATGTTTTTGCTTACCTCCTCTAACTCTAGAATGATGCACTATATATAGCACTCCAAGAGGGATGTTCTAAGGTCACAATTGATGACAAGCATCAATATTCTATTAACTCTTTGGTAATGAAAGGCCAAAGGCCATGAATCTCATTACTAGCAATTCCCACTCACCATCCATAATTTTCCAACAACTCTGCATTTGGAGAACTCTTCTGTGAGCTCTTTAAAGAATGCAAAAACTGGAAATGAGAAGCTAATTTACCAAGAAAATGCAAAAAAATGAATGGACGTTTTCCAAGAAGCATACATTATTCACAGCATCTCAACTAGAAATGAACAATGAAGCACAAGATTTCTAACATAAGAGGATGATCTGACCACATCAGTTCACTCGAAGTACTAATCAAGTCGAAGTAGAAGAAGATACCTCATTACAGGAACCGCACTCTTTCGTACCTATTCGAACCATAAATTTATGTGTAATCAATCATAGGACACTTACCATGATAAGCCTCCTTGAGAAACACAGTGCTTTTCACACCTTTATTAGTGGCATAAAAGATGCCATGATGCCTTAATCAAGCAGAGCAACAATTAAGCAGGTAGATGGTATTCTGACTGGAATCCATCCAGCTGAGCAGAAGTCAGTCTCTTCTCCATAGTTAAACTGAGGAGCTCATGAAGCACTGCCACTGCTCTTTTTGGAGCTTTGGGGTCAGCTGCTTCAAACATCCTCGCGTTCAAGTAAGGCGAAGGGAAAGGTGAAGGGAATTCCATCTTCTGCCACCTCTCAACCTCCTTCAGATACTCATATTCGGCCTAAAACCAGCAGGAAACTTCAACTGAAATGCAAAAGGGCCCAAAAAGTTGCCATCTTTGGATATCCTAGCCCATCTGCTATTGAGCAGGATCCCTTGAGATGACCACCTCTCCTCACGAGCAGTCACTGCTAGTGAAGAATCCCAGTTCTCCAAATGTAGATACTCCTCCCATTCATCTCATCCAATCTGAAGAACTCAGGGTATTTTAGAATTACTGAGTTCTTGAAATCATGAGGTAATCCCAACTCATTAGAGATCAAATTGATGGTTTGTAGGGCAGTCTACAATCGACTGAGAGCATCAACTGCGCCCGCGCCTCTGACTCCAAAGCTGCAATCTTTTCAGCCGTTTCGTCAATGTGACTGCCGGCGGCGACTGGTCGACCTGACCGCCAGAGACACGATAAATGGTGGGGTATCTCTCGATCACAGCCATGTAAGTCCATTTCTGCACGAACCCAACTTCTTTCCCGATATCCCGAAGCAGAAGCGAAGCCGTTTTCTGGGATTGTATGATGGATTTGAGCTCAAGGATTAGCGATGGCTTCTACTGAAGATCCATGACTCGGTCGAGTTCTTGCACCCTGTGGTATATCCTCTTCTTGGGTTTTCTTCCTGCGGTTGTTTTGTGCATGATCTGGATCCTTGTGTAACATGATGAAACATCGGAGTTGATGATTTGTGCAGTCCATACATTCTGCCATGTGTCTGAGAGGAAATAGGTCGAGCAGTTGGAGTCCAGCCCTTTTAAGCTTGGTTCCCTGTCGCCTATTTGGATCCAAGAGAAACGGAACACTACACGAATTGGTTATGACTCGTTTGAAAAAATATTTTGATCCATATAACGTATACGAACTTGCCTAGCACAATTTACGATATGACTCGTTGGAAAATATTATCTTGCCAAACAATAATTCTTTTTTTGTCAAATTTTGGTATGTTTGGTTTTTCATAGAAAAGACTCTCAAATCATCATTTCATTATGTAACTTGATTAACTAACAATTTGTAGTTCAGTAAAGAAAAGAAAAATAGAAACTAAACTTTTTAATATTAGACCAATAGTCAAATTACTAAATTGATATGTTTCATCTTTTAAGTTTCGGAATCATAGATAACCTATTCTCGATCCCAAAATTGATAGATACAACTCCTTATTTTGTATTTCATTTCTATTGCATTAGCAAAAAAGGTTGGGCATCAATATATCTGAAATAATGCTATCAAGAAACGTAGTTGAAGCCAAAAAGAAAAGAAACTGGAGGAGTTATCTAGTTATGTGCCAAAACTGACCAACTCCACATCCCGTTTGCATCTATCAAAGTTACATCCTTGTCATACAAAATCCAAAACACAGAGACCTAAGGGACTAATTATCTAGGCTCATTTCCTCCTTTTAGCTGGTGGTTGTGGAGTCTCCTCCTCTTCCTCCTCTTCTTCCTCCTCCTCCTCCTCCACCTCCTCCTCTTCCTCCTCCTCCTCCTCCTCATCGTCGTTATCATCATCTTCATCGTCCTCATCATCATCATCATCATCATCTTCTTCTTCCTCCTCATCCCCACTTCCAGCACCACCACCATTTGCCTCGGGAATGTCCTCAGGATCCCCTTCACCCTGCTCATCATCACCTTGATCCTCCCCGTCCTCTCCCCCTCCGGCATCTTCACCCTGCTCATCTTCACCTTCATCCTCATCATCATCCTCATCTTCACTGGCTTCTTGATTCTCAGGCACAGACTGCTTCTTCATCCCAAGCTCAGTCATCAACAGCCTTCAAATATGAATTGCTCCACATCAATCAGTGCCTACTAAATCAGCTATAAATTCAACAACATTAAAAATGGGAGAAAATATCAGACCTCTCTAACATTGTTTGCAGTGTGGCTTCAGCTGCAGTTGCTAGAGCTCCTATCTGTAAAACACGATAACAACATCGACACAATTACGGCGGGAAACAACAAACACAAACACGGAGTTCATCAATCAAATAAGTAACTGGAAAGTCAATCCAAATTACAATGAAACAAGAATTAGTCAAAGATAATTATCAAATATGAAGGAAATTCAACAAAATTACCAGGAGGAAAAGAGAATCCGAATGGATTCGAAAACAACACAGGACTAACAGCCTTCAAGCGCAAAATTACTCAAATATTTTGCACATTTACTACCACATCGACGTTAATTACCAACCGACACTAAATTGACAGTAAACGAAGGAACCACCGAAAAAATCACAACAAAGCTTGCGAAACGTACGAGTACAGGGCCTCAATAACCGCGCTAAAAGCACAGAATTTAGAGAAGAGTTTCGAACTAGAGAACAGCAAAGGAGGTGAATTGTACCGTGGAGAGAAAGCAGGCAAGAGACTTTGCAAGAGTGGTGGAAATTTGAACCACAAAGCCTCAATCGCGAAGCTAGAGAGCCTCTGGGTGAGGAACGCCACCGCAGTTTCAGCCTCCATGAATGCCCTAACGGAAATTGGCACAGGTTGTCTGGAAATTGAATAACTGTAAGATGTGTATATACAGTGGGTAAATATATACACGACTGTGGGGTAAAACCCTAGTGGATTTTATTATTCCCCATTTGGGGGTTTTATGGACGGGTCACCTATTCCTATCTAGTATCTAGGGTTTTGGATTTCTAACTTTTTCTTCCTTCCTTTCCCGAAAATTCTAGTAATTAAATTATTTCCATTTCATTTCCATTTCCTATAATAACACACCATTAACATTTTACTACACCTTAAATATAGTGGAGAAAATCACAAAATTGACTATTGACTACAGATTTACATCATCTCTTAAAAGTAAAACATAAGAAGTCATTTTTAGATAAAAATGTTAATCTTGATCTCCAAGTTCAACAAATCTTGATGAAATTATGGGGAACAATAATGCACTCATTGTTGCAATATATATATATATATATATATATATATAGGGTTAAGTTATAATAAAAACCTACTTTTTCGTAAGAACTTAAAAACCAATGCACTTTACGTATAGAGTTAATACATTTTATGTATAAAACTAATGCACCATTGAGTTCTGATAAAAGACAATACTATTCATCAATATTTCGTAGTGCAGTAACTTTATACATAAAGTACATTAATTTCGTAATAAAGTATATTGGTTCTTAGGTTCTTACGAAAAATAGGTTTTTATTTGAACTCTTCCCTATATATATATTTGAGTGCGTTTGCTTTTGATCTTATGTGTACTGGTTTTCTTAGAAATCTTATATGTACTATTGTTTATAGGTAATATCAACAACTTATATTGAAACGATATTAATAAAATACTCACTCCGTCCATTAAATTCGTGTATTTAATTCCATTTGTCAGTCCATAAAAAATGTTCACTTTTCTTTTTTGGAAACATCAACTTTATATTTTTACCTTAAATCTATCTACTTATTTACAAAAAAACACATATGGCCCACCTTTTACCCTCACAATCTATTAATATATTCATTTATTATCCTCATGATATCTTTTTATATTCACTTACTTTACATTCATTCTGATTTATTAAAACTCACGCCACCAAAATCAATGAACGATTTTAGTGGACGGATGGAGTATATAACTTTAACTGTATCGCGAGCATTAATAAATGCGTTGAGTAGTATTGCAAGAGAAGAACAAGTTTAAAATGTCTGATAAATACTAGTTAAACAATTATGGAACATATCCATTTTATTCTGTGTGCTTATGAGCTATCCCATTGTTT
Source organism: Salvia rosmarinus (assembly GCA_036937905.1). Classification (NCBI taxonomy): domain Eukaryota; kingdom Viridiplantae; phylum Streptophyta; class Magnoliopsida; order Lamiales; family Lamiaceae; genus Salvia; species Salvia rosmarinus. The sequence goes on from CM072819.1 coordinate 14,046,756, forward strand.
ATTTGTCCCATAATTATTGTTTTAGTTTACTTTTTCTAGGAAGTATTCTAAATTTTACCTCTAAGAGTAGAATTAATATTAAATCATATACACAAAGCAAATTGTTGAATTTTGCAACATTAGATAATAATGAGAATATGAAAATACTTGTAGGGTAATTGGGCTACTTTTAGTCAATGCCCATTTTTATAATATTTTTAATTGAAGATATGGATGTGGAAGGTTTAGAAGTATCTAGAAAAGCAGTCGGTGGAAGCACACTGCACACATAATGAGGTTTGTACACGCCCAACAACCAATTATACACATTGAATTTAATAATAGTGTGTGTTGGCACAGTTGTAGAGTGGTTAACTTAGAGTCGAAAGTGCCGGGTTCGTCAATTCGTCGTGACACGCCTTTAAAATTTTGTATTAATTGACCAAAAAAAATAAAAATTTAATAATTAAAACATAAATAAATAATTCAATTTAATTTAATAACTTGTTTCTAAATTCTAGCATTCATTAAAGTTTAAGCCCAATGAGTGATGGGCCTATATTAGTCTGCACACTGCAATTAACGGAAAAAGAAAAGCCCCATAAAGTAGTCAGTTCATTCTAAAATCCCAATATGTAGTTTAATACTTATATTATACAGCGTCCTAAAAATAAAATCAATTTTAAATCCGAACTTCTGTTGTTATAAATAAATAAACTTTCCCGAATATACGTTCTACTTCTTCTAAACTCACCCTGCTATATGATTTCTCTTTTGTTTTAAAATAATATAGTAGTGGCTAATACAGGTTTCGTTTATATAAATTCATTCATAATCTGCACATGCATCAAACTTGATTGATAGATATTTATGAAATTCAAAACGTTATTTTTTATTACAAATCCAACCATTTAGCCTCCCAATTGGAACCATTTTATATTTAATAAATGTGAAAAATAAAGAATCATCAAATCAGATACTATAAGTTGAAAGATATTTGCGGAATCTGGAAGAATTAAATTGCATATTTATTATATGAGACAATAAATCGCATATTTATGGTTGTCATAGAATTGACGAGGCATTCAACAGAGATGTGAAAACGTCTCATTTGCTCAACAACTTATCTGATAAGTGGCCGCACTTATCACCTTGGTCGCATCGCTTTCTGGCTCTTTTAATAGACGACCTCTGGACTGGAACACAACACGACACTGACACTCACTCCTCTTTAATTTAGTTTAGTGAGGGAGTGAAGTAGTACATACGATAGTGTTACTATGTTTGTGTAGAGAGAGAGAGAGAAGGGTAGGCCTTTGGCGTTCGCTTCAGTTCATAACTTTCCTTTTTTCCAATCAAAAAGTAAGCATCTCACTGACTTTTTTGCCTATTCTCTACCTTTTTTAATTATAACTTCTTTTTCTTTCCTGCTTATGGTTTTCCATTTCCATGGACTGTTTTGAATGAGAAATCAAATAAGGAGATGGGATATGGGCCTTGATCAAAATCCTTGGTTCAGTTTTGTTTGTGTAATTCATTTGATGTTGTAATTTGCAAGAATTGTTAAATCTGCGTACTTCGTGAGTTCTGCTTTCTCACCTTGAGTAGATTTGATCAGAAAGTATCTAAAATACAAGTATTTTGGAGCTGGATTTCAATGTTTCTCATCATGTTGAGCAGTTAAGGTTACAAGTGCTTTTGCTTTAGTTCCCAATTTGTATGATTGGTAGATTAAGGTCCATTGTTTAATCTGTTTTGTGGGTATTTCAGTATGTTAGTGGATACAAACGTGGGCTTAAATTTGACTATATGTGCTTATGGGCTTTGTATGTTAGTGAGTGTGTGTGTGTGTGTGTGTTCTTGAGCCTGATACATTCACATCTCACTTAGTTTTTCTTCTTTTTTTACCACTGAACATCAATCAGTCTTGTTCACTTTAACATCATAATTTAGTTTCGATGTTTAAATTCATTATATGTGAAATTCTTGCTTATAGGGGGCGGGACAACTGCTGGAAATGTCTCTTGGTAAAGACCTTGTTTTTTTGATATTGCAATTCTGTGACGAGGAGAACCTTAAGAAGACTGCACATGTGTGAGTTGGGCTCGTTCTACTTTTCCAATTTGTCAATGTGTATCCACATAACTTATTTGATGACTTCTGTTATAGGCTTGAACAAGAAACGGGTTGTTTCTTCGATTTGAAGTATTTTGAGGAGCTGGGGCTGAATGGCAACTGGGAAGAGGCTGAGAAGTACCTTTCAAGTTTCACGGTAATTGAAGACAACAAATACTCAACCAAGATATATTTTGAGATAAGGAAGCAAAAGTATCTTGAGGCCCTAGACAAGTAAGATGATGGTTTTGCTGAAATATATATAATACTTTCTTCTTTAATGTTATTGGGTTATTTCTCAAATTCATATGTGGATTTGATTTGGAAGGCAAGAGTTTTATAGGGCCTTCGACATTCTTAAGACGGATCTTAATGTTTTTGCAAAGTCGAACAAAGAATTGTACAAAGAGATGGTTCATCTCCTGGCACTAGATGACTTCAGGTACAGTGGTGTAAGTGTAACCATAAACAACTATAAATGTCGTTACTTATTGGGTGACCTTCTAAATTGTCTTGATCTTAGTAAAGACATTGGTGAAGAAATGGATGTTTTCGCCTCTTGGCCTACTATGCAATATGAAACTAATGCGCAGTTCATTCTGAATTCCATCTCTTTTTTTCTCAATGGATTACAATTAGTACCTTTGCAGTGGGTGATTTAATTACATGAAGCATAGAATTTGTTGACAAAAATTTCTTAAATCAAACGATTACAAAATCATATAATGAAGAATTTCCTTAAAGAGAGCTTGATACCAAATAAACAATATGTCAGGAAGATATTACTGAGTATATGGTAACATAATAGGAAAATGATTCGCTCGCCCCATATGGAGATATGTTATCCGCCAGAAAAAGTGTCCTGGGCGAACTTAGGGCTGTCATTGAGGCAAATCCTCTTCTCCAAGGACGAACGATGTTTCCTCAAATAAACAAGTCAAGGTTAAGGCGTCTGATCAACCAGAGGTATGCCTTTCTTTGGGTTTTTATGGTCATTCCCTATTAAGAAATAAGTATCTTTTCCTTTTGGTAAACTGATTATAATGTTACAATATGCAGTTTGAACTGGCAGCATATTCACTGCACACATCCTCACCCGCAGCCGCATATCGATACCCTCTTTACAGACCATAAGTGTCCTGGACCCGATAATATGCAGGAGCAACTGAACAAGGATAGCTCATTGGTAAGAATTTGGACGATAAAGTCCATTTTTCTCCATTACTTTGTTTCAAAGAGAAATGCATGATCAGGCTTTAGCATTTTCATGAACTTGAAGTACCATAATAGGCTGTTTGATTCAATTTTTCTGCAGCTGCCCACACCCGTGGCAGTGTCTGCATCATCTCTCTCAGGAGACTCAACTTCTAACCAGTCCTTGGTAACTGATTCCCTTATTACTGCTACCAGTGTGAACCTATCCGACCAAGGTGGTCTATTTGTTATATAAATTATTATTTTTCACATTCTTGTCTCTGCATTAGACCAATTTATACTGCAAATTTGGTAACTGCAGCTTTAGGTGAAGATAAGCATTGTCATGATGCGTCTGACATAAAGTCAACAGAACTTACAGATGATGTACGGCTCATCACTTTCTGGATTGTCTTTATGAGGTTTCTTGATTTGTACCATCATCTTATTTTTCAAACAATGAATGCAGGAGGAGTCATCAACAGATATTTCCACTCATTGTCAAGCTTCTGAAAATGAACTTCCGATCAACTTTCCTAGGATGGTTGAACAATTTTAAATATAGGCTCTCCCATGACTACCATGGATTTTCACCCTTTTCATGAGGCTCTGCTATTAGGTTGACTATGTTGATTTTAATTTCATATCTTTCCTAGATGTCATGTTCTAGTCACTCATGCTGCTGGGGTCTATTCATTTAGTTGGGAAAATATCTGGAGATGTAGAAATCTGGGACGTTGCTGCTGCCGAGAAGTTGTTCGGAAGAGAATATATAGTCAAGGAAGCTACCTTACCTGTAAGGGTGATAACGGTACCCCTCATCCTTTCCACTCGTTAATATCTGCTTACTCACTGTGGTCGCAAGAGAAAATAGATTGTAAAAGCAGTTGTGTGAAATCAGGAGAAACTGGAAATAAATCCCGGCATCTCTGTTAATCGTGTACTATGGAGCCCCGATGGTTCTCTATTTGGTATGCACGTGTCCTTAAAACAGCTGTTTATCATTGTTATATATGTAAATATATTATAGATGCATATTAGAATCCTATTAGATTAGGGTTAGAATCTATTAGATTGGGTTAGAATCCTACTAGGATTGGGTTATTCACATGTATATATAGGAGCTCTTTCATTGAATAAGAGGACTTTATTCCCATCTCATATGCTATACACACTTATAACATGGTATCGAGCTATGTTCCGGATCTAGGGTTTGGAATTTCAAGTTTGAAAATTAGGTTTTGGGTGAAAAAAAAAGGAAAAGCAACCCATTGGTTTGGAGTTCACTCACCGTCGACACCGCCGCACAGGATATCGGTGTCGATCGGTGCACCTTCGCCAAGCGGCCGTCGAATCGGCGTGTCGTTCCACTCGCCGACGATGTTTATGGCGTCGCTTTGTGTTTCCGCGTGAGGACGCGTCCCGTGGCGGAATTCACTCACCATCCCATTTGGTTCGTCGTCGTCCCTTTCGATTGAGTACTTGTTTGGATTAGTATCGGTCTTGTGTGGGATCCGCTCATTTCGATTTGGTTTTCGGTGCTCGTGAGCACATTTGCCGCCGAATTGAGTTCGCTTTGTTGTGGTTTGCTCATCTCAACGCTTTGTGAGTTGTCGGATAACTGTTTGGGTCAACATCCGATTGGTGTGAGATTCGGTTTGGGTCGACGTTCGTGAGTTGTCTGGATACCGTTTGGATCTGCATCTAATGGTGTTCCGTTTGTTGTGGTTTGCTCATCTCAACGTTTGTGAGTTGTCTCGGATAATCTGTTTGGGTCAACATCCGATTGGTGTGAGATTCAGTTTGGGTCAGACGTTCGTGAGTTGTCTGGATACCTGTTTGGATCTGCATCTAATTGGTGTTCCGTTTGTTGTGGTTTGCTCATCTCAACGTTTGTGAGTTGTCTGGATACCTGTTTGGGTCAACATCTAATTGGTGTTGGATTCAGTTTGGATCAGATTTGAATTATGTTTGAGATTTCATTGAAATTTAAGGTTTTGCTTACGGTTTATTTTGGGTTAAGATTGATTATTTTGTAACAAGTGGGCATGATTAACATCTATGCTCCACTTGAGGAGAGTGTTATATATGTAAATATATTATAGATGCATATTAGAATCCTATTAGGATTAGGGTTAGAATCCTATTAGGATTAGGGTTAGAATCCTACTAGGATTAGGGTTATTCACATGTATATATAGGAGCTCTTTTCATTGAATAAGAGGGACTTTTATTCCCCATCTCATATGCTATACACACTTATAACAATCATTAACTGAGGCCACTTGAACTGGTATATGTAACATGAATTTCGCCGATATGAGGATCAGCGATTCAAACGCCGCTACATTTGCATACTAAAATGGCAATTCCTTTGAGAAACAATGGGGTAGCTTCTATTACTTATCCATGTGTTATATTCTAGATACACGTTCTATCTCTTTAATTGAAATTTTCTGTCCAGATCGACGCTCATATTGGCAATGTGAATGATCTAGCATTCTCTAAACCATATGGAAAACTTGTTGTCGTAAGCTGTGGTGATGACTGGTTGATTCATGTAAGTCACACGGTAATAAAGTTAATAATCTTGTATAGATAGACCTTTAATCTTCTATTTTTTCTAATTAAGGTGTGGGATGCAGCAACTGGCGCTAAACAGTACACGCTTGAGGGTCACGGGCTCCCGTGTACTCTGTTTGCCCTAGTACAAAGGGAAATGTCGACGTGAGATAATTAATCATCATGTTGACCTTTTTTCGTCATGGAAATGAGTATGTTAATGATCACCGTCTTTCACTATAAACAGTTCTTTTCTCCGTCTCAATAACTGGGGAGATAAAAGCATGGCTGTTTGATAACAAAAGATCAAAGGTTGATTATGATGCTCCTGGTTTCTGTTGTACGAGAATGGCTTATGGTGCCGATAATAAAGGTGATTGACCAGAGAACTTGTCTGTCCACGTTTGCCTATCTTTGCTGATGTGTTCAGTATTTTAGGCTATTTTCGTGGGACGAACAAAACGGAGACTCCTATATCGTTGAATGGAATGAGACTGAAGGCTATATTGTTAGGAATTACCATGGACTAAGCAAATGCTATTCGGCTGCTATTCAATTTGATACCTGCACCAATCAGTTTTTGGCTGCTGGTGACGAACATTTGATCAAAATCTGGAATATGGACAGCAGTGAACTTTTAGCAGTTATTGATGCAGATGGGGGTTTGCTAGTAAGTTTCCTATACTATTTTTTATTTTAGTTGTGGTTTAAATAAATCATAATCTAGCTATTACAAGGATTAAATGGGGTCTTATTAGAGTTTTCCACGTTATTACGATTTGCAAAGGAGAGCCCACATATTCGCTTCAGTAAAAAAGGTAATATGCTGGCTGTTTCTGCTGATGATGATCAAATCAAAATCTTGGCAAATGATCGCGGCCGTAAGTTGCTGCAAGAATCTGCCTTTGCTTTTGGTGATTCTTCTGGATCTGTAACAGAATCCTTCAGCAAGGTCAGTATCTAAAATCCTTTTTAGGCAGCAAAAGCTTTTCCTCTAAATGATTTATGTTGTCACAGCTTTCTGTAGAGACTGTACCTTTACTGTTTCAAGGAGTTCTGAGAGGCAACGACACTGCAGTAAGTGGCCTTCGAATGGCTCCAGTCGTGTTTCTAAGTATTCTCCATTCAAAACTAACAAAGAATTGGTAATTTCATAGGTAGATATTCTGGATGCAATGGAAACTCAAAACCAAAAGGGACTGAAGAAGCTACTACCAATATGGAGATGTCAAACATTTCTAAAATTGTTGAAGTTTCTCGCTGCCAATCCATGCTACTCACTTCTGACGTTGAGACTAATCTGGTATGTTTCACTGAGAACCGCATATCGTTTTTGCTTATTTCTCATGATTTAGTAATTATGGTTTGATGTTTCATGGTTGCAGATACGGAGATTGTTGTACACTCATGCAGGTAACGGCATTCTTGCATTAGCAGCAGACGGTACTCATCTACTATGGAGATGGGTGAAGAGCGATCCTAATCTAAGTGGCGAGGTGTGATATTTTCCTGGTTTATCTAAAATCAATCTTGATAAGAGGCCATTTTTTTTCTAATTGGGAACTTTTCTTGAACTATTGCTCTGCTGCAGGCAACTACAAAATGTGCCCCTCAGTTATGGCAACCAAGGAGGGGATTGTTAATGATCAATGATCTTCCTGAAACAAGCACCGGTGTAGGTACACCGTGCCTTTCATTGTCCAAGAACGACTCTTATTTAATATCAGCATCGGGAAGGATGATTAGTCTGTACAACGTGCTGGTCTTCAAGGTAATACTTCAAACAGTACTTTTGGTTTTTGTTTGTCTATAAGATTCATCATATGTGTATGTGACAGAAAATGAGAAACGTCATGAGACCACCACCTGCTGCAACGTGCCTTATGTTCTATCCACCTGATAACAACATAATAGCTATAGGCATGGATGACTCGACGATACTCATCTACAACATACGCGTTGATGAGGTATTGTATTCCATATCAATGACTGCCACAAGAGACGTGCATTTGTGCTGAGCTATTCTTTTCTTCCGTATTGCAGTTAATAAGTAAGCTTGAAGGGCATTCTAAAAGAATCAGTGGACTAGCTTTCTCAACCAATTTAAACGTGCTCATTTCTTGTGGAGTAGACACTAAGGTTTTTGCTTGTTCTTTCAACATCTCTCGTGCTCAAGGTGAAAGCGCATCTTGAAATGTTTTAGTCATGTTGGAATTTTTTCCCTCAGATTGTTCTGTGGGATTCTGTTACATGGAAGAAGAAGAAAAGCACGGTGCTACAGATCTCGGTTGGCTGGTTGGCATCAGACTTAACAGAGACAAACGTCGAATTAGATAAAGATGAGAAACACTTTCTTGCAGTGCATGAGACTCAACTCGCCATATATGAAACGGCAACACTACGACGTGTGAAGCAGGTAATGGAATCCATATACTCAACAATATCTTCATCTTGTTATACTTAAAAACTCAATACGATGTTTTGTTCTTGAAAACCAGTGGACTATCGCCAACTTCTGCACGCGGATTTCCCATGCAACGTATTCTTGTGATAGCCAGCTGGTGTATGCTGCCATGAGAGACGGAATCCTCTTAATACTTGGTGCTTCAGACCTCGCCCCACGCTTTGAGATCGATCCATCTGCATACCTTCCTCCCGTCTAAGGTAACTAGGATCAAGCTGAATGCTAACACCATTATCAAGAATCTTGATCACAAAACCACTACTTTTGTGGAAAATTATTAACTCTTTTGTTGTGGAAACGTAGTTGTTATGTGGATCCAATTGTGGTTGCTGCTCATCCACATAAACCGTACCAATTTGCGTTGGGATTGTCTAATGGTGGAGTGATCATTATCGAGCCGGACGAATCTCAAGGCAAATGGGCCACCAACAATCCTGGATAGTATACTAATTCAGCAGCAGCTGTCAAATGTTTTGGAGAATCTTGAATCTCCTTGGGAAGATACTACTAGTCATTATATATGGTTTTAATGAAGAATGTGGACGATCGATATGTACTATATTAAACCAGCATTGATGGATTTTATTATTTTATTTTTTATGATAATTGACATTAGAAAATTGAGTTGGATTTCTGAAGCAATTAATTAATTCGACGCCCGTTTTGGTGAAAACCCGATTTTGTATTTGGGCTGGAGGCCCAAATGACTCGACACTATAATTTTGATAGCAATTCATCGTCGTCGTCGTAAGCAAACTGTCACTTTATTAGCTGCTGCTTCTCTAATACTCGGTGAACAAGATTTCAACTTTCATGAGAATGGTCAACGCTTTATTTTTCCTTTTCCTCGTAATTTATTAAGATTAAATGAAGCAGCATATCTGAGCTTTTGGGAAAGAATTATTTAAATTTGGTCAAATCACGGTTTCTTCAGTCTGTCAATGTAGCTGCTCGCCAAATGAAAGATGTGGGGAGAATGAAGATGGCATATCTACCTGGGCGCTACCTCATTGTCATTCTCACCTTTATCTGCACTTGTGTGTGCTACATAGAACGAGTCGGCTTCTCCATCGCATACACTGCTGCTGCCGAGCTGCCGGAGTGAGTCGAGCAAGGGCTCATTCTCTCAACATTCTACTACGGCTACGCCTGCTCCCAAGTTCCGGGCGGCTGGGCAGCTCAAAGAATCGGGGGCAGGCGTATCCTCCTACTTTCCTTCATTCTCTGGTCTAACTTGTGCTTTCGTGCCACTTGATCCGAATCGGGTCACAGTCATGGTCCTCGCTCGCCTCCTGGTCGGGGTGGCCCAGGGTTTCATCTTCCCTTCCATCCACACTGTTCTGGCGCAGTGGGTGCCGCCCCACGAAAGATCAAGATCAGTTTCTCTGACAACTTCGGGTATGTATTTTGGCGCAGCTCTAGGAACCCTTATCCTCCCCAGCATCGTCAAGTTTCAAGGTCCACAATCTGTATTCATTAGTGAGGCTGTTTTGGGTGCAATGTGGTCTCTGCTATGGTTCGCATGCGCCACTGACCCACCCCGTTCGATCATCCCAACGTGGCAGCTGCCGGTTTTGGCAGCAAATCCTCCTCGCTTCCAACCAAAGTAGTTGATCAGGATTCGAGTCGGGCTCCAGGAATCCCATGGAAGAAGATCATGCTGAGCTTGCCTATTTGGGCTATTGTGGTGAACAATTTTACATTCCACTATGCTCTTTATGTGCTGATGAATTGGCTCCCCACCTATTTTGAACTGGGCTTGCAGCATAGTCTTCAAGAAATGGGTTCATCAAAGATGGTGCCTTATCTCAACATACTCCTATTCTCAAACATAGGTGGAGTGGCTGCTGATCACTTGATTGCCAGAAAGATTTTGTCCGTAACCACGACAAGGAAGGTTCTGAACACGGTGGGGTTCGTGGTGGCTTCGGCCGCTCTGGTGGCACTCCCCCTGTTCAGGACTGAACACGGTGGGGTTCGTGGTGGCTTCGGCCGCTCTGGTGGCACTCCCCTGTTCAGGACGCCCGATGGGGTCGTGTTTTGTTCGTCGGTGGCTCTAGGCTGGATTTGCTGTGAATCACATGGATGTGGCTCCGAGGTATGCAGGGATTGTCATGGGGATTTCCAACACGGCCGGTTCGTTAGCAGGGATCGTTGGAGTCGACCTAACTGGTTGACTTCTTGAAGCTGCCAAGGCGGATAACTTGGATCTCACAGCTCCGGAGAGCTGGAGAGCAGTTTTTGTTATTCCGGGTTTACTCTGTGTGTTTAGTTCTCTTTTGTTTCTTTTACTGTCCACAGGAGAGAGGATATTTGACTGAGGGGTTACAGCCCACAAACGAATGACGTTTTTCAAATGCAGAATACTTTTGCTCTCATTTTGATTTTTTTACCAGAAGCATATGGCTGGAACTGTTTTGTATAAACACACAATATTACATAAAACGACCTTACTTGAAATGTTTGGAAATCTTAATCATCATAATCATCATCCAAAGCAATTTGAAATAGATAGAGGGGAAATGTTGAGGTAAATTCATCAATGCTACTATTCTTTTGAGTTATTGCCAGAAATTAAAAGTGGATATGAACTTACTGCTCATTCACAAATTCAGGCATCGGTTTTGGCAGCTGCAGATGCATAACTTACACTGCTGTCCCTTGTGGATTTGCACTGGCTTGACTGTTCGTGATCAAGAAATCGAATCTTTACCTTTGTTGAGCCATTTTTCAACATCTAGTCAAATTTGAAACATCAAATGTGATTAGGGGCTCGAAAAGTAGGCGAAAAACATAACTCAAAAAACACAAGACAAGACTCCTGAGGAAGTAACAAAATGGAAGCTGCATAATTTTGCCGGTTTCCATTTTGAAACATGCAAGCTTTGTAAAAGCGACACGAAAAGAAAAAGGAGGTGGAGGAATTACGTGAAGGAAAACACTAATTGGGTGTCGTCCGCATATAGTATTGTCTGTCTCCAAGAGGTAGTGCTTGAAAGCATCTGGATCTCCTGTTTCTAGTATATCCATTCCCATTTTGTCCAATGCTTCAATGGACTTGTAGATGGCTCCGTGCTTTTTATCATAGTGCGTATAGTTGAACCTACACACAACGGTTCAGAAAGGAACAAACTCGACATTTCCACAATTCTGTACATAAGAAAAGGTTGCTGGCAAGACATACCGGAAGCCCCAGTGACAAAAATCTGAAGACACTGAGAAGAAATTTGTAGGGTCGCCCACATATTTAGCTAATAACCGTCCATAGACAGCTTCATTTTCAGCACTAACAGCACCAACCAAAATGGGAACGATCTTCACTGCATAGCTGCATCAACTTCATAATATGAGCCAAGAGTAAAGTAAAGAAAACTGTGGTTTAGCAAAATCATACCCTGAATACTTTAACTAGATAAGGCAGGTGCATTTCCATGCTATGTTCAGCCTCATCTACATGAAGATCCATCAATTCAAACTTTCCCGTAGCTTTTAGCTCCTCATTTACTGGCAAAATGGTTGAGCAGATACTATCAAAGGAGGAATATCAAAGTAAAATCAATATCATGTGGACATATACTGTATACGACATTACATAACTACTCAGGATTAAAGATGGGTGTAGAAAAGTAAACCAAGAACGCCCTAGATGAGATGAATCCTGCTCGCCAACTATGGAACGCCTCATGACACATAAACATAACAGATTTCATTCAGCAGCTTATAGGAAAATAGAACATACTAGTTGAACAACTTCATCATGGAGGTTAACGTGAACCTTCCCTAGGTTCTTCTGATGGCTCCTAGAACAAGACAAAATTTTCTCCATTTTATTTTCTCCTTAGCTGTCGAGACTTGTAGCCACTCAAATTGCTTCAACAAGCCTACACTATTCAGCTTTCATAATCCAAATTTAACTTGTCATTGCTACCAGTTATTTCTTTTACGAACAATCCTAGTACTAGCAATATATTCAAAATGTATAGTATTTTATTCCAATATTTTCACACACCCAAAGGAGGAGGTCTTCCTCGATCCATCCACACCTAATTTCTGGAACATTTGAAACACCGTGACAAAAATTAAAATAGATAATTATGTATACGACCTATCTTATAAAACCAGTCAAAGTATGTCTACTATCCTACATTTATCTTACCAAGTTAAAATGACATTTTCCGGGAGCAGGAAAATATAACATTAATACCTTCCTGATCAATCGGTAGGTCGCCTATGGGCGCCTTATAGACTGTAGCTTTTGAAAGTGCACATTTTGGAGTGTAATAGTGATGAGATGGTCCAAGAAGAAATATCCTAGAGCTGCAACTCAAAGAACGTTTCATAATCTCCAGACAGAGAATTACAAGGAGTTGCACAAAGAGCAATGACACTTGGATGTTATGAAATCTTCATAGAAGTTAGATAAAACCCACATGTTAGAAGGATCTATGTTTCCAAAAGCATAGGCTGCTGCACGACCCGAATAGGAATAACCTGCATGACTAAAATGTACAAAAACACAAAGCCACGCTCAGCTGCGCCATCATCTCATAATGTTCCAAAGATGATAGTTCTGACGACTTACGGTGCAATTACACCTCTTACATCGGAGGATTTGGGCAACCCGGCAGCTCGGAGCCAACCATCGAGCTCCTCAGCTAATTCTTTCGCTGAAGATGAGAGACAACATGACATCAAACTTGTGCCAAAACAAGTATGTCAAAAGGAACTACAATCATTTTACTTGACACTTGCACGTTGATCAACAATTTCTCTAAAAAATGAGCATTCCCCACGATATCACCAACTTTTTAAAGAAAAGCAACAAATGATCCATGAATAGCAAAGACAACAGGTAGTATAGCATCCAAATAGCAGCCTTTCTTATACACTCATCTCACTGCTTACCGTCTCATTCTTGCAAAAACAAACAACTTCAGCTGAACTGTCTCGATCGGAATTACTTTAACAGAAAAGAATATTGTTCGAGCAATTAACTGAGAAAAAACAATCAGTCACTTCCCTCCAAACTCAGGAGAAAAAACACAAATATTTCAAGATCATCCCTTTTCCCCTTTCTCGGTAAAATTTTCATTTCGAGTGCAGTTAATCAATATTCCCAGCAACATACGATTACAAAAGCGAATTTAATTAAGTCATCCGAAGGGTGTGATTAGAAGAATATTAAAGGGAAAATTGGGTGAACTTACCATTGTCGGTGTACCAAGAACCAGCGTGAGATGGTCTCCTAATCTTGTCCATGACAGAAAAAGCCCTAATGCAATTACCAATCCTTTGTGTTTCACTGTGAATTATTGCCTGATTTGTCAAATGAAGATTAGATTCTGACGCAAAGTGCGTAGAAGAAACGGTGCAATGCCTCGAGTCTTGACACCTTCTGTATTTTACAATTTTGGTTTTATTTGCTGCGCCTCAGGCCTCACCTCCACATACATACACCTACGCCTAATGTATATTACAACTAGGGGTGATTATTTGGGTATCGGGTAGTCGGGTATCCGATATCCGATCCGAAATTTCTAGGGTATCGAGTATCCGATTACCCAAAAATCGGGTGTAGGGGTCGGGGTCGGGTCGGGTTCGGTGGGTTACCCATCGGGTATACCCGATACCGATTTTAAAATTACAACTCATTTGTTTTTGTTTTGGGATGCTGATATGGGATTGCGATGCATGATATAGGATTTAAAAAATGTAAGTGGAATTGAAAATGAGTAAAATGGACGTAATTTCAGTGTCTTGCACATTAGAAAATCAAGATAAAAGTGGAATGAAAATAAAAACAAATATGACCAAAATTATTCCGAAAAAGCTTAATAGTATCTCGTAGAATCGTAGTTCCTACAAAGAGAACACCAACTCCAGTTCCAAGTCGCATAATAGTAGCAATGAATCCGAATATATGATGCATAGATGTCTCATGCAAAAAACTGCTAGTAGCTGCACTAATTCAGCCTAACACATTACCTGTAGGTATGACTAATTTTATAGATGATAGGCAGAAATATTTCTGCATAATGTGGAAAAAAAATGCATTATACACAACCAAGTAGAGAAATTACCAAAAGTGTAGTGTCACAAAGATTATATACACAATCTAACACTATCCAATAAATTATTGAAGTCTGTAGGGTGGGAAGCAGCGGCCATATCTTTCTACAGTCTTCACAGTTCTTCAAAATGGTATGAATTTGAGAGGATTTTATTCCTTTATAGGTGCTCCATACCTTTTGCTTAAGATCCATGACTATGGATCATCATCTTTCTTTGTTTCAAGACACGGCTGGTGGGAGTAGTTCGAAATCAGTCGAACATCGACCGGCACCAGCTGCAGATTGTTGGGAAAAGTGGTGATATCAATATGACGGAGTGTCAAAATAAATGACACTTACACAGCGGAACTAGGATAATTCTTTTCCCTATTGCTGGATTTAATAAATGGGACCAAACCAAGAAAACAAATTTGGTGAAAAATGTGAGACACGAATTTTTACGTGGAAAACCCAAATCAGGAAAAACCACGAGACCGAAGTCTAGAAATCTTCCACTATGTGTATAGTAGGCTTACAAAATACTCCCTAAACAAAATAGGAAACACAAAATCTCAAGTTCTAATAACTTGGAAAACAAGAGAGGAGAGCTACTATTTTAAGAGAGACGGAAAAATCCTACAATTTTTCCTCACTTTTTCTTCCCTCAAAATGCACTCACCAAAACTCTCTCTTGTTTATCTCACACTTTGTTGCACTTGCTCGCACACCATTCCACCCAGAGGATGTAGCCTTATTTATAGGAGGATTGAGCCGTTATCCGCAATTGTCAAGAATTGCGGCTCGTGTCCACACCCGATTGTCAACAACGGCGGCCGGACGTTGGCTCAATGTCAAAAGTAACGGCGGCCGAGTCAACATCAAGCGGCGCGCTCTTCTTCCATCTCCTTTCCCACACCATTGTCAAATATGTTGGTGTGGGTCCACTTGATGTGGAAATATTCAACACCTCCCCCTTCCACATCATGTGGAGATTCAATCGACCGCTTCATGTTTACGGATCTCAAACTTATCTCGAGGTAAGGACTTGGTAAGCATATCGGCTCCATTCTCATCGGTGTGAACTTTCGGATCTCGCATTAGCTTCCTCTAGTGCATCTCGGATCTAATGATATCTCACATCGATATGCTTCGATCTTGAGTGAAAACTCGAATTCTTGCTCAAGTGAATAGCACTTTGACTGTCGCAGTAAAGCACGTACTTCTCTTGCTTCAAGTCCAGCTCCTGTAGAAACTTCTTTAACCACAACACTTCTTTACATGCTTCCGTCACATCTATGTACTCAGCTTCCGTTGTGGATAATGCCACGCATTTTTGAAGTTTCGATTGCCACGAGATAGCTCCCCCTTCAAGTCTCATCAGGTATCCCGACGTGGATTTCCTGGAATCTACGTCACCAGCCATGTCTGCATCTGCATATCCTTCTAATAGGACATGGCTATCGCCAAACTTCAGACAAAGTCTAGAAGTGCCTCTCAGGTACCGGAATATCCATTTCACTGCCGTCCAGTGCTCTCTTCCTGGGTTTGAGAGGAATCGGCTTACTATACCAACTGCGTGAGCTATGTCAGGTCTAGTGCATATCATAGCATACATTAGACTACCCACCGCAGAGGCATATGGCACCTTTTGCATTTCTAACTTTTATGTCTCACTTGTCGGGGATTGCGCTGAGCTGAGCTTCATGTGACCCGTAAGTGGAGTGGTGACCGGCTTCGACTTGCTCATACTAAATCTTTCAAGAACTTTCTCAACGTATTGTTCTTGAGATAACCAGAGCTTCTTGCTCTTCCTATCCCTGAAGATCTTCTTTCCAAGGATCTGCTTAGCTGCGCCTAAGTCTTTCATCGCAAAAGACTCGCTTAGCTCTTTCTTCACTTGTCAATTTCTTTGGCATCATGGCCTACAATCAAGATGTCGTCAACGAGACTAACAAGATGATAAAATCACCTCCTGTGAACTTCTCAAGAAAACACGGTGATCCGAGGTGGTCTGTTGTAGCCATGGTTCGACATGAAGGAATCAAACTTCATGTACCATAACTGGGAGCTTGCTTTAGGCCATACAAGCTCTTCTTCAACATGCATACAAGATTCTCCTTTCCTTCAACTTTGAACCCTTCAGTTGGTCCATATAGATTTCTTTGTCTAAATCTCCATGGAGAACGCGGTCTTCACATCAAGTTGCTCGATCTCCGTGTCCGAGTGGCGTGATCATGAGCACCACTGATTGAAGACATCTTCACCATCGTGAGAAAATCTCTTCAAAATCAACACCCTTTCTTTGGATCGAAACCCTTCACAACCGCCTCGCCTTGTACCTTGGTTGTGAGCTCTTTCCTCATCCTTCAATCAGACCCACTTATTTTTAGTGATCTCTTCCGTTGGCGCCTTCACCAAGTCGTAGGTGTGATTTTCAAGTAAGGAGTTCATCTCTCCTTCACGGCTTCAACTACTTCTCCTTTGGTCGCGTGCGCCATGGCTTCTGCAAAACTCTGTGGCTCTCCTCCATCTGTGAGCATCACATACTCACTTGGGCTATATCTGGTGGAAGGTCGTCTGTCTCTGGCTGACCTTCTGACTGGAGGGACATCATCTTGTGCTGGTGGAATTTGATCGTCACCTGCTTCATCATCAACCGGATCTCCATGCTCCGATTGGGTATCTCCCCCGTAATCTTGGAGTGTCGGTGAAGAAACTGGATCTAAGTTGACAGGAACTTCTGAATTAGATTCGGGCTTTTCTCTCGTATCATCAGGAACTTGATCTTCAAGGAATACGACATCCCTACTTCTGATGACTTTCCTGTTAATTGGGTCCCACAATCTGTAACCAAACTCTTCATGACCGTATCCCAAGAAGATACATGGTTTGGTTTTATCATCAAGCTTGGCTCTCTCATCTTTTGGAATGTGTACGAAAGCCTGCAGCCAAACACTCTCAAGTGCTTGTAAGAGACGTCTTTTCCGGTCCAAACTCTATCCGAATGTCTCCACCTGCAGGAGTTGACGGAGAAAGGTTGATCAAGTCAACTGCGCAGTCCTCATAGCTTCACCCCAAAAGGATTTCGGCAGTTTGGAGTGCGACAGCATGCATTTGATTCTTTTACAAATGGTTCTGTTCATCCTTTCTGCCACGCCGTTGTGTTGCGGGGTTTTGGGGACACTTTTCTCAAGCTTGATACCGTGGTTCCTGCAGTGCTGCTCGAACGGGCCTTGGTACTCGCCGCCGTTATCTGCACGAACACACTTCAGTTTTCTTCCCGTTTCTCTTTCGACTTTTGCTTGAAAATTCTTGAAGACCTCTAGCGTTTGGTCTTTGTTTTCAAAGCAAAACACCAGACTTTTCTCGAAAAATCGTCAATAAAAGTGACGAAATATAATGTGCCACCAAGAGTTCTGTCTTTCATGTAGCACAAATCTGTGTGCACCAAATCAAGATGTTGAGCTCTTCTTGAGGGAGAGAAGCTTTTGAATGCGACTCTGTGTTGTTTCCCTGCCAAACAATCAACACAGGTTTCCAAGTGCATTCCTTTTACCTCAGGGATGAGGCTTCTTCTAGCCAGGATCTCCAGTCCTTTCTGGCTCAGATGTCCAAGCCTCTTATGCCATATCTCAATGGAGGAATTTTTGACGACTGCATTCACCTCTCCATTGGACACCGTTGCATGCATCAGGTAGAGAGTATTCTGCTTGCTGCCTTTTGCTGCAATTAGGGAGCCTTTGATTAGCTTCCACTTTCCTCCGCCGAAATGGTTGACGTAACCATCATCGTCGAGCTTGCCGGTAGAAATAATGTTGAGTCCGATATCGTGAACATGTCGGACATCTTTCAATGTGAGGTTACATCCCGTGTCAGTAAGCAAGACAATGTCTCCTATACCAAAGAACATCCGCCACGCCTTGGTTGGCCATTCGACTTTGCCAAAGTCGCCACGGTGTAGGATGCGAACATATCACGATACGGTGTTATGTGATATGATGCACCCGAATCAATGATCCAGTCTGTTTGTTGGCATGACGTACTCACACAGGCATCATCGCAAACTATGACAATATCGCCATCAGTTGCGACTGCTGTTGTAACTTTCTCGGCATTTTCATTATTTCCACGCGCTTGATCTATTTTCTTCTTTCTGCAGTCTTTCTCGTAGTGGTTTAGACCACCGCAATAATGGGATTTGAAGTCTTTTCTGGATTTAGACTTCCCCCTGGATCTGTCTCTCGCATAGTGAGAGCTCCTACTTTTACTTCTCCTCGATCACCATTTTCAACAACCATCGCCTTTGTCTCAGAAGAATGTTGTTGATCTTTCTTCTGGATTCTTCATTAAGAAGACAATCTTTGACCATCTGCAAGGTCGGTTCCCCACGAGCCGAAGTTGTCGATCGACACTACAAGAGTGTCCCAACTATCCCAAGAACGAACTTAGTAGCAATAAAGCTACCACTTCATCATCAAGAGTAATCTTCATGTTGGTGGACTGATTGATAAGCCCCGGTATGCATTGAGGTGCTCCGTGTGTTGGCACCTTCCACGCATCGCAATCAAACGATTTTTCTGATGATGGATGCTTTGTTTAAGGCATTTTTCCTCTCAAACATAGCTTCCATTTTCTTCCAAAGAACATCAACCTTTTCCTCATTTGCAAAATGATGGAAGATGCTATGTTCAATGAAGCGCCGGATGTAGCCAACAGTTTTTCTATGCATGATGATCCATTGATCATTGCTCATATCTTTTGGTTTGGCATCATCTCCATGTAAGGGCAAATACAAGTCCTTACAATAAAGAAGATCCAACATGCTCGGCTTCCAAATTGAGTAATTTGATCCGCTCAATTTGAACATGCCCCCGAGCGACGACGATTCCTCCATTTTTAAATCCGCCACAGAACTGATCACTATTCACGGTGAAATCACTATTCACCGTATCTGCCGCAACGTGACCAACCTCGCTCTGATACCACTTGTTGGGAAAAGTGGTGATATCAATATCCACTACTACAAAATCGAGATAGACTACGGCGTTTTATGTGTAGTGTATGCAAGGCTCGTGTGTAGAGAAAAAGTGTAGAGAAAAATATAGCGCATACACTACGCTTTTTACGCGTAGTCTATACCCACTATAGACCACGCCGCACATAGACTACGCTTTTACGCGTAGTCTATACCCACGCACTCACACAAAAGTTCGCACATACACTACGCTTTTTTCGCGTAGTCTATACCCACCATAGACTACGCCGCACATAGACTACGCTTTTCGCCGTAGTCTATACCCATGCACTACACAAAAGTTCGCATATACACTACGCTTTTTATCGTAGTCTATACCCACCATAGACTACGCTTTTCTCACATAGACTACGCTTTTACGCGTAGTCTATACCCACTGCACTACACAAAATTTCGCACACACTACGCTTTTTATGCGTAGTCTATATGTATTAACTACGGTTTTGAGTTTATTTACTACGGTTTTAATACCAAATTTACTACCCTTTTCTATTACAACCGTAGTCAATTTAATAACAACTACGGTTTTCAATTTCAACCGTAGTTAATTTCTTTATTTAAACACGTACAATTAATAACGTACAAGCAAATGAGATTAAAATATACTTGCGACTACGCTCAAAATCACTATTCAAAATATACAACTGCTTTCATTACAAATACAAAATCACTATACAAAAATATACAGAAAAACCAAAAGGCAATCAAGTAATAAAGTTCAGTAGGTGTATACCAAATGGGAGTAATTGAAATAATACATCTTTATGCTCTTGTAATATATGTGTCTTATTCCATTTGATCCTGAAGGAGCCAAATTACTCTAAAAATAAGTTGATGCCTAAAGAAGAAAAGAGACTACGCTTTGTCATTGGTGTGCCACATCTAATTCACGAAGAATAGCATTTCCATCATTTGTCACTACAATCCCACATCAATCAAAATAAAGTATTTCGTAGTACGAAGAACATAAGAGAGTGATGTCTAGAATGTCATTACTTAGAAATGGAACTCCTTCCGGTTCTATATCTCTAAACCGATAGATCCGAATTTTGATGTTTCTTCCATGCCCTAGATTATAGCCTACACAACCGAAAATAAAATGAATAGAGACGACCTCCCGAAGCATCAAGCAAAGATTTTCAACATTGATCGTGGACCCAAAGTAGTACGAATAATATCGGCAACAGCCTGTCAAACGCAACATAACATATGTCAAAGTAATTTGAGAGAACAATGAAAAACAAATGTGGCACTCTTAAATTCAGCAGGTACTAAGACTTAATAAGCAAAACCCATTAACCTTCCATGAATTCACATACAGCTTCTTTACATTAAGGGGGTACTGAGTATGGTGGCTCAAGGGAGAGTGAACCGAAACAGGATGAAAATGCAAGCCCCATGTTGAAGGAATCATCTTTCAACAGTAATTTACAACCACACAATCGAAACTTTTTGGGGGGAAGGGATGGAACCCTTTGCATACCCTTTCCCCACTACCATCACCCATTCCCTTCAAAATGCCAAGCATCCTTCAGTGTGTAAACCCCCAGTCTCGTGATCTACCATTTATATTAGTTATTACATAACTACAGAAAGACAAGAAATATGTGGTGGATTATGCAAAAGACTTAGAAAATTTGATAGAAATGCATGATTAGCAACATAGATGATTGCTCATTTTAAAATCCACTGTTTTGAAGCAAATAGGAATGTGTTACTTCAATAACTAGTAGCACAGTTCCTTTAGCAGCCTAGAATATGCTTCAACCTACACAGTTTTATAATCCTAGGTAGCATTGCTTCATGATTTATGATGTTATTTTTCCGAAAACATTCTCATCTTCCTCACATCATCTAGATAGTAGTCACCAACAAGTTACATTGGTGAAGTCACCAAACATAAAAGGAGAAATGTCCGTAATATCCTAGATGGAAGTGACTGACGGGTTTCAAAAAATCATAAAGAGAATTACTTGAAATCGCTTAGAAAGTCGATAGCCAAAAGAGGATGAAAATCGAGACTACTGGATGCTTGGATATTACCATGGTGAACCTTGCTTCCGACTCACGCTCAACGAATCTTACGCTCAGCAGAATGCAAAATACATTAGCAAATTAAGAGAACAAGAGGTCGAGGAATGTGTAATATTCCAAAGAAACGAATATACGATTACGGTATTCTAAACCCGTAATAAGGGTTTTCACAGATATTATCTTTTACGACATCGAATCTTGTGATTTCGATACGATATCGTTATAACGAATTCCTTTCATAATTCACTAAGGATTGTGAATTAAAGGATTGAAATATTACGAAATGATTCATCAATATATTTTAACGCCAAACGCGTATCGAACGCCGACTTTTCATGAAATTTTACGGCGGTGAAGCTTGGAATTAATTTCCATCTTAATTCCTTTATTAAATGGAATATATTTATTTAGTAAGTATGAACTTCTGCGACCATTTTGAGATGAGTCGATTTTGAACGTTTGAGACGTTAACGTTAACGCCTGAGGCGATTTGAAAAATGAGTCTAATGCTCGGAAATTATAATAATTAATTTCCTATTATTATTTTATATAATTACAGTATTAATGATTATTAAAATCAATATTTGAGTATTAAAACTCGATAATTCCAATTAATGGAATTCGAAAACCCTAGTTTTCTAAACTAAGGTTTTTGGCATGAAATGATACCATTAAATTATTCTATGGTATCTAAACTTTATAATATGATATATATGAATAATATTAAGCATTGAAATCATTTTTAACCATAAAATCGAAGGTTTCAGTTTTATAAAATTGAAACCCTAATTTTCAAGTTAGGGTTTTATATGCTCGAATTGTGTAATAATTTTATCCTATGCTATTATTCAATATCTAAATCATATAATATGATATATATGTGTATATTTGGGACGAAAATTACATGAGTATCAATTATAGGTGTGATTTATATTTTTAATCCTATTTTTCATAATTGTTATCGGTAATTTTCAAAATTGCTCTATGTGTGTTTAATTATTTTATGGCATGAATTATATATCTATGACCTATACTATGATTAATACATGTATTATGTGTAATAAAAAATAAAATCAGCCCTTTGAACCCCCCATGCTACCCTATGAACAAGGGATGCACTCACTTTTATTTTGGCCAATGCATGACTTACTTTTAAACTAGCCTAATGATCACTCTCTCACCATCATTTGGCTGCAGAATTTTTCATTGGGTGAAGGAGAGAGAGAGAACCATGAAAGAGAGAGAGAGATATAGGAGAGAGCCTTCTTTTCTTCTCATTCCTACTCTTACACAAAAAGATTGAACACCAAAACACTCTCAATCCTCTCCTTTCTTCACCAAAACCGAGAGCTCTCCTCCATTTCCGATTTTATTTTCTTCCTTCTTCTCCTTTTCTCCTCACCAAGCTCGACATCCACTTTGATCTTGTGATATTATACCATTCCTAAGGTAAAACACTAGACTATAGTACCGATTTCTTCTCCTTTGTTCAAAGTTTCAAACCGTTTTAATATATATATGTATAGGTTTCGAGTTTTATACAAATATGTATACATATGTGTTTAAATGTTCTTGAACATGAGCCTTTATTTATATATGTGTTCTTGAGGATTTTATTTTGAAAGTACATGAGAATATATGTTAGATGAACAAAGGTTGTTGTATATGGAATGTATGAATGTATCTAGTAAGTATATATGATTTTCGAACCTTAATCTTGTTTTAAAATAATTTTCGAAAACTATAGAAAATGTTTAGTAATGACCGATTGTTGTTACAATATTTTTGAGAATGAAATATTGATCTATGTTATGATTTAAGACTATGGTATGTTAATTGAAATTTTTGGAAAACCCTAGCTTAAATTTTTGAAAATGCCGTGAGCTTATATATGTTATACCTTGGTGTATAATTTTTATTTCCAGCATGTGATGACATAATAATGCTTTAGCACCTTGATTATATGTTCTATGATTTAATTAGAATTTTTGAAAATCAATTGCTATTTTTTTTAAAAAAACCGAGAGCATTATAAATTCATAGGTTGGTGTATGATTTTATTTTTGAACATGCAATGGTGTATTAATGCTTTAGTATATTGTTTATGTATTGTGTAAAATTATTAGAATTTTTGAAATCAAATACTAAATTAAATCAAATAAACCGTGAGTGATATGCTCTTGAAGGTGATGATTTAATTATTTTGATAAATATTATGATGTTATATTACTATACTATAGTATATAGACATAGTATATAATTGTTGGAATTTTTGAAAACCAAATACTAAATAAAATCGAAAAAGCCGAGAGCTTACAAGCTCATATGGTGACGATTTAAATTATTTTGGTTGATGTTATGATGTTACAATGTTATAATATAATGTTTAATGATGTTGGAATTTATTTGGAATTTTTAGAAATTGTTTGCTATTTATTTGGTAATTATCTTGTAATTACCGTGAATAATTACTATATATTATTAAATGAATGTTATGGTGAACTATGGGTTATATTGGTAATGTATATTGATGTTGGGATATTATTCTAGGTATATATCAATTTTGGGAATTTTTGGATAATTATTCCTTAATTATTGAAAATACCGTAAACATATATATGTATATATATAAATAAATAGCGAATAATATCATATGAATTTTATAAATTCATATTCTAGACCATAGTGTATAATAATGCACTATATTAATTTAGAAAATTTTTCAAAGGTCATTTGACATTTTTAAATTAATTATCGAGTTTTCGATAATTAATAAGGATTTTTAAATCCTTTTTAAAACAGTTTATTAATGAAATTTTGCTAAATTAATATTCTGGGCAGTTTTAAATTGTACAAAATTTTATAAACATAGATTGCTATGTTTGAGACAAACGCTCATTTTATAACGCTTTAAAACCAAAATACGCTTTTTATTTATAAAAGGTTATTAAATGCTAAAATATGTATAAGTCCTCGATTTACAAGATAAATCGAAAGTAGGACTTTACGCTTTCAAATCGATCAAATTCGATTTATAAAACAAAATAGTAAGAAATTACTATTTAAAAGTCAAAATCGTTGACTTTGTCGACGATGTCGACTTCGTTGACTTTTCAAGTCAAACGACGATTATACGCTTATAAATACGTCAAGCGCCGTAAGATATACTAATTGAGTATGATACCTCATTAGTAAGAAAAGATTTCACAAATGAAATCCATGTATCGAAAACGTGCTTATACATTGAACGTATCTCAAGAATCGAGAAAAGTCAATCATATACGTGTTAGAGGCGTATTGAATCCACTAAGAATTCACCTACATCGATATGAAATATCAAGTTTTATCTTAGTTTTCGAAAGTCTCGAGAGACTTGAGCGACGATACTAAAGCCTCGCTTTTCGTAAAGGTGTGGACGCAAACGCAATGACGGGATTTTGACGAACGATCGAACCTGGGACTTTTACAAATGAACCATAGTCCAAAGGGCTTCTTATCTTTAAAATGTGGGCCTTTTCACCCCACTAAACGTGAATTCTTGTTATTTCAAATGAGTTTATTTACAAAGACTTATCCTACAACCTGCTTAACAAATGTTTTATGCATTACACCGCCAAAATATTTCGCTTTGTGTATGGATCCTATCTGTTTGCCGGGTAGGCTGTGGAGATGGTTGGAACTATTATATCAATTGTTGTGGTAGCACCCAACCTTTTAATGTCGGGTCTGTCTTGGATGATAAATGCACGCTAGGATTGGCGTGAAGGTTGGAACTATCTGTTGTGTTAACATATGCTTGCAGAGAGTATTTGTGTCAGACGGGATTACGGCCGTCACGGCGTCGTAGATGGAGGCCTCCTCGACGCTTATTTATTTATTTATTATTTATGTATTGTGACTATGAGATACGGACCATACACACCAAGAAAATGCTCGGCGTGCTATGTTTATTTAACCGAATGATTTGGTAAGCACAAGCATTTTAACTAAAACCCTGTGACTTACTCAATATCGGCGTAATCTAAATATTATCAAATGTTTTCGGCATAAGTCCACCGAGTGCAATTTCTTGTACTTAGCCCCGCATGTTTGTTTTAAATGTGCGGGTTGAGCTCTGATGGTGATGATGGGGATGTGTTGAGGAGTCCGGTGTCCTCGACCGATTTACTTGAATTTGTGGGTTATACCTCAATGCATATCGTCATATATGTATTCACACACTTTCCGCTGCTATACTCTGAACTCCTTTATTTATGCTTTATGTTACAAACTATCGAGGTCCATCGGATCAGGCCAAGTTTTGGGGTCCGATGGCCTAAACCTTTTTCAAAAACATTATAACATCACCTCATATTCTGCTCAAGCATGTTAGTTTATTTTTATGCATCTTTATTTTACCCATGTAACCCCTAAAATACTACTCCTAGTATTAGTCGCCCTCCAGTCCGGGTTGGTCCGGAATGGGGTCGTGACAGAAGTGGTATCAGAGCGCTTTTGCTCTTTGTAAACCCAAAACCTTTTATTCTAAGTCTAGATCGAGTCACTGGACTTCTAGAAACCAACTGACTCCTCTCAACACTCCATCACATCGAGCTCAACCGGGAAAAAGGTAACTGCATTTCTTTCTCAAACTCATGAAATGGAAAATTTCCGCATGATGAGCAAGTTAGAGGAAATTTTGAGAAATTTTATTATTATTTTTGAAGTTGAGAAAGAAATTTTTCCAAATTTTTTTGAATTGAACCAATACAATTGCTCAAGTATTGAGATGGAAGTGTATGGTAGTATCGAGTTAAATGATCAACATGAAATGAACGAATTTATTTTGAATATGTATATGAGTTGATCATGACTGTCTTTTGAAATCATACTTCCAAATTGCAAATAAAACTTTACTTTCCGACTTTCAAAATTTTATTTATGATGAATGATATGTTATCATGAGACGAACTTAGACTCTAAGGAGCATGCTCACGTATCGTGAAAGAACATAGAAGTACGAACTTCTTTTCCTTATGCGAACAAAAGAACGATAGGAAGAATGAAAGTAACGATACCGCTTGGGCACGAACGACGGAAGACGGCGAGAAGGATGGACGAGGACGACCTCAACCTTTGTCGAACGACGCCGTAAGACTTCATCATCACTTCGACACGAGTGACCAGCAACACGAATCACGACATGGACGTCACTTACGGCTTCAGAATGTTCAGCCCGACTTAAGGACCCAAATATGGTAGACATATTACGTCGACGTACGTCTCGATTGACAATTTTGCACGATCGCGCAAATTTCCTGCACTACGCAGTAGATTTGTTTTAGCTAGATCTCCCTCGTTAGGACTCCGATTTACGCATGGTTTTCACCTACGTACGCCTAACGCACTGATCTTCATTTGTTATGAAGAACAGAATCCCAAATTCTGTCTCCAGAAGACGATAGAGTCTGTTGAACTCTAGCTTAAGTGTTTAATATAAGACAATGATCTCGTAGTGTATGTTAAGATATCATTAGCTATATGTATATGTTTGGGTAAGACTAAGAAGGTAAGTTGTGGTATGTATTGTACATTATGATGTTGCCTACCTTATAGAATTGTTAGTTCTAGCCTAGTTGCTTCTCGTTATGCTATCCTTTCTGTTTTGAGATAACGATAGTTGACTTACGTTAGTTTTAACCGTGGCAGATGGAGGAGATGCGCTATATCGCTAGGAGGAGGGTAGGACCTCATGCCCCACCCGAGGAGCTGATGCGCACCTATAGGGAATGTTGGATGTGCGCCGGGGAAGACCTAGGTGAGTTTCTGGCATACTACCTTCGGTTGTGGAGGAACGCCCGAGCCTATGGCGCAACCGACTACGATGGCATCAAGAGACTCCTAGCTATACTCCCTTGTACCTGGGATGGTTATGCCCGAGAGGTATCGGGAGACTACATCTATCGCATTCCCCGAGGTTATGATTTGATTGGGGATCCGCCTGTGTTCGTGAGTCACCGACTTACGTGTACGTGATATCTGAGCCGCACCTATGGGACCCTATCTCCTCCACGGAGTACACTTGGCGTGACGAGTCGCCAGAGTGGTCTGTACTTTGAGGTTCGAGAGAGGTTGATCCAAAGGATACCCACTGCATCGGATGGACGAGGCGGGATGTCTGAGGTAGATAGGGCGAGACGCCTAGAGCCTTGGGAGAGCCCGTGTTGCCACCAACAGCTTTGGACACCCAAGACGTCGCCGCTACCGCCCCTACCACTGCGTCCGATCCACCACCACCAAGACGAAGAGCCCTTCCACCGGACAACAGCGAGATGAGAGTATTAGATACCTTCCCGGATATGACCCGACCCGGTATGCTACGGTCCGATCCGCCACAACTACGACTTATACGGCGCGGATAACTTCGGACCCCTACGCGACATACCGATGATGGAAGCCGGTGCGGGACCATCCATGCGACCTCCGTGAGGACGATTCGGATGAGGAAGACGACTCGAAGGAGGAAGACCACGAGGAAGACGCGAGTAGGAAGGAAACTCGTGAAGACCTTAGCGATGTTTTAATTAGAATTTGTTTCGTTATGACTAGCATGTGTGCTAGCTTTTCCTTTTATTTCAATACCATGGTTCTAGGACTCGGATTTTCTTTTGGCCGTGTGGGCGAAACCTGCTATTTCTATTTTCTATGATTCTCGATGTTGACATCTTGTTTCGACAAACCTTGGTTATCTATCTACATATATTTTTGACCCAAGTGGGGCCTTTTTGGTAACAATTGTCTATGTTATGGATGAGTTGTTTTATTTTTATATCGCTTTAAGAAGAAGCTATGAAAACCTTATATTGTTAAGTTGTAAGCGTTTAGTAATTAACGATGGTATGTTTTATATAGCAGAATGCCTCCGAGAAGAAACCCGTAAAGAGAACCCGAGGTCGAGAAGACCTGAGGAAGGGTAGAATCCCGAGCAAGAACCGAAGATAATCCCAACCACCGCCCACCTCAACCCGATCGCAGGATCGAAGAACTATTTTGAGGCAAAACCTCCTATTTTTAACGGAAGGGAAGCCGGAAGAAGCCGAACAATGGGTTAGGGCCATTGAACGGATTTTCACTTTCTTAAGGTGCACATGCACAGAAAGGATGTCGTGTTACCTTCCACCGATAGGACCACCGACTTACGGTGGGAGGCCGAAAGAAGACTTTCTGACAATTAACAGCTCGAAGAATTCTCGTGGGAGGATTTCAAGAGAGTCTTTGTATGAAAAGTATATCCCAAAAGCTATAGGGGAAAAGAGACGAGAGTTTTTCCCGCTAAAACAAGAAAATTATCCAGAACCGACTATGATCGCACTTTCTGCGAGATATCGAGATATCGCCAGATCCGTGGACACCGACTTGAAAATGTCGGAAAAGTTCAGTCGGGGCTAAGAATGGAATACGATGTCTCTTGCCACCACGGAGACCTATCTTACAATCAAGCTCTCGACGAGCTTTGGATATTGAGTGACCATGACCGAGAATAAGTCAATGTCGTCTCGCACACGGTAATCTGACAAAGGAAAAGGGAACTGGGAGCCCAACCGCGGAATAACAACCATGAAACTATGGAGAAGCAAGTCACAAGCGCCTGTGGCAAGGAAACACGGTGCGGCAGGGACAAGGTGGAAGAGCGACTTATGCTCCACCAAAGAAGGGACCACATGAATGTCGAGGACACCTCAATGCCCTCGATGCCATAGGACACACAAGGTGTGTGCGGGCAAGCGTGTAAGTTGTTATAAGTGCGGGGCAACGGGCATTACGCCAACAATTGCCCAAGGTCACGCTCGGATCTGAGGTCGAACCAACCGGCAATGCTCACCACTAAGGCTATACAACCAACCCCACCGCGCAATTCCAACCCAACCCCGCAACTCCAATGGCAACAACCCCATCAACAACAACTCCAATAACAAGCAACAATGGCGTGAAATGACAAAGAACAAATCCCAAGAATGCGGTGGCGGCAACCACCGCCCAACAACAAGTAGAGGGCGGCAACCACCGCGCCAACGCCAAGAAGCGGAAGCAACAGCAAGGCAACAACCGAATCACCAGACCAATCGGCCTCGGCCGGCTCGGGCGAGCTACGCGCTGCATAGGAGGCGAGCAGACAAAACCAAGGAAACTTGGCGGTATGGGAGTTCTACTCAATCTACCCGTTATAGTATTGTTCGACAGGTGCTCAGCGTTCTTTATTGCAAAATCATGCGTGAAATGCTGGGCCTTAGGTCCGAAAAGTCAAGCGAGTGATATGAGAATCTCATCGCCTATAGGAGGGATTATGATCATACACACTTTTGCTCGAACCTAGAGTCGACATTAGGATCACTTAAGGTTCGGCTAACAATCTAAACATAATACCCATGGATGATGTAGACATAATCCTCGGAATGGATCAAGTTAGCTAAGAATCATTCCACGATTCTCTGTAAGGAAAGGAAAATTTCGTTTCACTTTCACGACAAGAAGCTACGATTTCACGGGATCGAGATGGGAAGAAGAGTCCGATAGTATCAAGACTACAAGCTAGGAGGATGATGAACCGTAAGGGATGCCATGCATTCCTTGTTTATTTAAACGATGAGGATAAACCCAAGCGGGTAAAGACATTGAAGTTGTCCGAGAATTTTGGACGTATTTCGAAAATCTACCAGATTGCCTCGATGACAACTAGAGTTTACCATCGACTTGGAGCCGGATCAGCCCGGTGTCGGGCGCCTTATAGGATGGCCCCAAGGAGCTAGAAGAGTGAAAATCCAAATCCAGAGCTTTTGGATCTAGATTCATTAGCCGAGTGTCTCACCCTGGGGGCGCTGTTTTGTTTGTTAAGAAGAAGGATGGTTCTTTGAGGATGTGCATCGATTATAGGGAGCTAAATAAGATGACACTAAAGAACAAATACCCTTTACCCGAATTGATGACTGTTTGATCAATTACGAGGCTGGTGTATTCTCTAAAATCGATCTTAAGTCGATACCATCGGTGAAAATACGGTTCGAGGATGTACCTAAGATCGCATTCAACCCGATATGGCCACTATGAATTCATAGTTATGCCATTCGGATTAACCAATGCACCACCAGTATTCATGGACCTCATGAGCAGTATTCCATCCATTGCTAGATAAATTTGTTTTGGTCTTCATAGATGATATCCTTATTTACTCAAAGAATGAAGAGGATCATAAGGAACATCTGAACGGTTTTGCAAACCTTGAGAAATGAAAGACTCTTTGCTAAGTTTAGCAAGTGTGAGTTTTGGTGAAGGAAGTTATGTTCCTTGGACACATCGTGTCTCTGAAGGTATAAAAGTAGATCCGACCAAAGTAGAGGCCGTGCAAGAATGGAAATCACCAAAGACTCAAAGACGAAATCGAAGTTTCCTAGGATTAGCTGGTTACTATAGGAGATTCATCAAGGATTCTCCAAAATTGCAAGGCCAATAACCCGACTACTCGGAAGGAATCAAGTTCAATTGACCGATGAGTGCGAGACGAGTTTTCAAATACTCGAAAAAAAATTGACCAACAGCGGTTCTAGCATCCCGAAGTGGACAAGCGGGTGCGTGGTCTATACCGACGCATCTAAGACTGGACTGGGTTGTGTTTTGATGCAAGAAGGAAAAGTGATAGCTACGCATCCCGACAACTCGGACCCCGAACCGAACTACCCAACCCACGATTTGGAATTAGCGGTACCGTAGTTCATGCCCTAAAATTTGGAGACACCATCTCTATGGTGTGAGATGTGAGATCTTCACGGATCATAAAAGTTTGAAGTATTTCTTGAACAAAGGGATCTGAATATGAGACAAAGAAGATGGCTTGAATCGGTAAAAGACTACGATCGTGGTATTAACTATCACCCGGCAAAGCGAATGTAGAGGCGACGCTGAGTCGTAAGAGCCATACCAAGTTAGGATGTCTCTTTATACGGAGGAAAAACTCGTTGAAGAGTTTGGTAGAATGAGGATTGAACCGGTTGAACCACCGGGACAATCGTGAGTCATATCGCTACACTCACACCGACATCCGATCTAAGAAAAGAATTGTCGAGACAAAGGATGGAGGAAAAGTTGAAAAGATCCGAGAAAGACTAAGGTCCGAAGGATTCAAGAATTTCAAGAGCGCGATAACGCCTTTATTGTTTGAAGGTAGGATATGCGTTCTGACGACGCCGAGCTTCGTAACGAAATCATGAGTGAGGCTCACAATACGCCCTACACCGCCCACCCAGCGGATTAAGATGTACCAAGACACGAAGGAAAAATTTTGGTGGGAAGGCATGAAGCGAGACATAGCTTCTTTCAGAGAACGCCTTGTTTGTCAACAAGTGAAGGCTTTACACCAACGACCCTACGGAAGTTACAACCGTTGAAATCCCGAATGGAAGTGGGACGATATAACGATGGATTTCAAGCAAGCTTACCCAAATCGAGAAGAGGAAACACGACCATATGGGTAATTGTGGATAGACTTACCAAAAGTGCTCACTTTCTACCTATTCAAAGCACTTATGGATCCGATAAGTCGCCCGGTATGCGTTAGGAAATTGTACGACTACATGGAGTGCCAAAATCTATTACCTCGATCGAGACTCCAAGTTCACATCCAGTTTTGGATTAGCTTGCGAGAGAACTGGTGCGAGATTAAACTTCAAGACAAAGATTCCACCCACAAACCGATGGACGATGGAAGAACGATCCAAACGCTAGAAGATATGCTTAGAATGTAATTTTGGATCGAGGTGCAAAATGGGAAGATATTTTACCTCGATTGAATTTGCTTACAACAACGAGCTATCAAGCGACGATCGGCATGGCCCCATACTGAAGCCTCAGTATGGCAAAAGTGTGATCACCACTTTATCGATAAAGTCGGTGAGAGAAAAGTCATAGGGCCTGATGCGGTGGCGAAATGATCAAATCGTTCGACAAATTAGGATGAGGATAAAAGAGGCTCAGACGACAGAAATCGTGACCGATACGCGTGATCCGAGCTACGGTTTGAGGATGGAGACAAAGTATTTCTTAAGGTCTCTCCATCAAAAGCGATTGTCGTGTTTGGCACGAAGGAAAGCTTAGACCCCGTTTCATAGGACCCATGAGATCCTAGAAAGGATAGGTCCGAGAGCTTATAGGTTGGCTCTTCCGCCAAACCTAGGAAATCTCCATAATGTTTTCACGTCTCACAATTACGAAATACGCTCACGACCCAAAGCACGTGATTCACCAAGACGACGTGATCCTCGAGCCAGACATGAGCTACAAGGAAGAACCCGCAGCCATACTTGACCACAAAGTCCAACAACTACGGAGCAAGTCGATTCCGTTAGTCAAAGTGCTGTGGAGACACCACGGACAAGAAGAAGCCACGTGGGAGCTTGAAGAAGCAATGAGGGAAAAATACCCCGATTTATTTTTCTAAGAGGTATACAAATTTCGGGACGAAATTTTTCGTAAGGGGGGTGGAATGTAATATTCCAAAGAAACGAATATACGATTACGGTATTCTAAACCCGTAATTAGGGTTTTGCCGTATATTATCTTTTTACGACATCGAATCTTGTGATTTCGATACGATATCGTTATAACGAATTCCTTTCATAATTCACTAAGGATTGTGAATTAAAGGATTGAAATATTACGAAATGATTCGTCAATATATTTTAACGTCAAACGCGTATCGAACGTCAGCTTTTCATGAAATTTTCTGAGCAGTGAAGCTTGGAATTAATTTCCATCTTAATTCCTTTATTAAATGGAATATATTTATTTAGTAAGTATGAACTTACTGCGACCATTTTGAGATGAGTCGATTTTGAACGTTTTGAGACGTTTTGAGCGTTAACGCCTGAGACGATTTGAAAAATGAGTCTAATGCTCGGAAATTATAATAATTAATTTCATATTATTATTTTATATAATTACAGTATTAATGATTATTAAAATCAATATTTGAGTATTAAACTCGATAATTCCAATTAATGGAATTAAAACCCTAGTTTTCTAAACTAAGGTTTTGGCATGAAATGATACCATTAAATTATCCTATGGTATCTAAACTTTATAATATGATATATATGAATAATATTAAGCATTGAAATCATTTTTTAACCATAAAAATCGAAGGTTTCAGTTTTTATAAAATTGAAACCCTAATTTTCGAAGTTAGGGTTTTATATGCTTGAATTGTGTAATAATTTTATCCTATGCTATTATTCAATATCTAAATCATATAATATGATATATATGTGTATATTTGGGACGAAAATTACATGAGTATCAATTATAGGTGTGATTTATATTTTTAATCCTATTTTTCAATAATTGTTATCGGTAATTTTCGAAAATTGCTCTATGTGTGTTTTAATTATTTTTATGGCATGAATTATATATCTATGACCTATACTATGATTAATACATGTATTATGTGTAATAAAAAATAAAATCACCCTTTGAACCCCCCATGCGGCCACCCTATGAACAAGGGATGCACTCCACCTTTATTTTGGCCAATGCATGACTTACTTTTAAACTAGCCTAATGATCACTCTCACTCCATCATTTGGCTGCAGAATTTTTCATTGGGTGAAGAGAGAGAAAGAACGGCAGAGAGGAGAGAGATATAGGAGAGGGAGCCTTCTTTTCTTCTCATTCCTACTCTTACACAAAAAGATTGAACACCAAAACACTCTCAATCCTCTCCTTTCTTCAGCCAAAACCGAGAGCTCTCCTCTCCATTTCCAGATTTTATTTTCTTCCTTCTTCTCCTTTTCTCCTCACCAAGCTTGACATCCACTTTGATCTTGTGATATTATACCATTCCTAAGGTAAAACACTAGACTATAGTACCGATTTCTTCTCCTTTTGTTCAAAGTTTCGAAACTGTTTTAATATATATATGTATAGGTTTCGAGTTTTATACAAATATGTATACATATGTGTTTAAATGTTCTTGAACATGAGCCTTTATTTATATATGTGTTCTTGAGGATTTTATTTTGAAAGTACATGAGAATATATGTTAGATGAACAAAGGTTGTTGTATATGGAATGTATGAATGTATCTAGTAAGTATATATGATTTTCGAACCTTAATCTTGTTTTAAAATAATTTTCGAAAACTATAGAAAATGTTTAGTAATGACCGATTGTTGTTACAATATTTTTGAGAATGAAATATTGATCTATGTTATGATTTAAGACTATGGTATGATTAATTGAAATTTTTGGAAAACCCTAGCTTAAATTTTTGAAAATGCCGTGAGCTTATATATGTTATACCTTGGTGTATAATTTTTATTTCAAGCATGTGATGACATAATAATGCTTTAGCACCTTGATTATATGTTCTATGATTTAATTAGAATTTTTGAAAATCAATTGCTATTTTTTTTAAAAAAAAACCGAGAGCATTATAAATTCATAGGTTGGTGTATGATTTTATTTTAGAACATGCAATGGTGTATTAATGCTTTAGTATATTGTTTATGTATTGTAAAATTATTAGAATTTTTGGAAATCAAATACTAAATTAAATCAAATAAACCGTGAGTGATATGCTCTTGAAGGTGATGATTTAATTATTTTTGATAAATATTATGATGTTATATTACTATACTATAGTATATAGACATAGTATATAATTGTTGGAATTTTTGAAAACCAAATACTAAATAAAATCGAAAAAGTCGAGAGCTTACAAGCTCATATGGTGACGATTTAAATTAGTTTGGTTGATGTTATGATGTTACAATGTTATAATATAATGTTTAATGATGTTGGAATTTATTTGGAATTTTTAGAAATTGTTTGCTATTTATTTGGTAATTATCTTGTAATTACCGTGAATAATTACTATATATTATTAAATGAATGTTATGGTGAACTATGGGTTATATTGGTAATGTATATTGATGTTGGGATATTATTCAAGGTATATATCAATTTTGGGAATTTTTGGATAATTATTCCTTAATTATTGAAAATACCGTAAACATATATATGTATATATATAAATAAATAGCGAATAATATCATATGAATTTTATAAATTCATATTCTGGACCATAGTGTATAATAATGCACTATATTAATTTAGAAAATTTTTCAAAGGTCATTTGACATTTTTAAATTAATTATCGAGTTTTCGATAATTAATAAGGATTTTTAAATCCTTTTTAAAACAGTTTATTAATGAAATTTTTGCTAAATTAATATTCTGGGCAGTTTTTAAATTGTACAAAATTTTATAAACATAGATTGCTATGTTTGAGACAAACGTTCATTTTATAACGTTTTAAAACCAAAATACGCTTTTATTTATAAAAGGGTTATTAAATGCTAAAATATGTATAAGTCCTCGATTTACAAGATAAATCGAAAAGTAGGACTTTACGTTTTCAAATCGATCAAATTCGATTTATAAAACAAAATAGTAAGAAATTACTATTTAAAAGTCAAAATCGTTGACTTTGTTGACCAGTGTTGACTTCGTTGACTTTTCAAGTCAAACGTGCGATTATCGCTTATAAATACCTCAAGACGCAGCGTAAGATATACTAATTGAGTATGATACCTCATTAGTAAGAAAAGATTTCACAAATGAAATCCATGTATCGAAAAACGTACTTATACATTGAACGTATCTCGAAGAACGAGAAAAGTCAATCATATACGTGTTAAGAGACGTATTGAATCCACTAAGGAATTCATCTACATCGATATGAAATATCGAAGTTTTATCTTAGTTTTGAAAGTCTCGAGAGACTTGAGCGACGTACTAAAGCCTCGCAGTAAGGTGTGGACGCAAACGCAATGACGGATTTTGACGAACGATCGAACTGGGACTTTTACGGTGAACCATAGTCCGGTGGGCTTTTATCTTTAAAATGTGGGCCTTTTCTTACCCCACTAAAACGTGACTTTCTTGTTATTTCAAATGAGTTTATTCTACAAAGACTTATCCTACAACCGTTAACAAATGTTTTACCGCATTACACGCCAAAATATTTCGTTTTGTGTATGGATCCTATCTGCTTGCCGGGTAGGGTGGAGATGGTTGGAACTATTATATCAATTGTTGTGGTAGCACCCAACCTTTAATGTCGGGTCCCGTCTTGGGATGATAAATGCCCGCTAGGATTGGCGTGAAGGTTAGAACTATCTGTTGTGTTAACATATGCTTGCAGTAGTGACCGTTTGTCAGACGGATTACGGCCGGTCACGGCGTCGTAGATGGGAGCCTCCTCTCGACGCTTATTTATTTATTTATTATTTATGTATTGTGACTATGAGATACGGACCATACACACCAAGAAAATGTCTGGCGGTATGTTTACTGAACTCGAAAATGATTTGGTAAGCCTGAGGCATTTTAACTAAAACCACTGCGACTTACTCAATATTGGCGGCAGAATCCAAATATTATCAAATGTTTTCGGCATAAGTCCACCGAGTGCAATTTCTTGTACTTAGCCACGCATGTTTGTTTTAAATATGCGGTTGAGCTCGATGGTGATGATGGGGATGTGTTGAGGAGTCCAAAGTCCTTAATCGATTTACTTGAATTTGTGGGTTATTCCTTGAATGCATATCGTCATATATGTATTCACACACTTTCCACCGCTATACTCGAACTCCTTTATTTATGCTTTATGTTACAAACTATCGAGGTCCATCGGATCGGGCCAAGTTTGGGGTCCGATGGCTAAACCTTTTCAAAAACATTATAACATCACCTCATATTCGCTCAAGCATGTTAGTTTATTTTATGCATCTTTATTTTACCCATGTAAACCCTAAAATACTACTCCTAGTATTAGTCGCCTCCAGGTCCGGGTTGGTCCGGAATGGGGTCGTGACAACAGTGGAAGCAATCAACGCCTATCTCAACAAAATAAAGGAAAGGTGGGAAAAGGTGGTATCTCTAGCATGCTGTAAATTGACACGTTTAAAACATTTACTTAACAATCTATAGAAGCAAGAACATGCCTTTGCTCGAAACATACAGCAAATGGAAATGACAGATCCTTAACACAGACAATCAGTGTTCCCGATAGTTTCCCTCTATCCCACATTTTAACATAACCAAAAGGAACCAGTTCATTACTTAAGAATCAACATTTAACAACTTTAAACAAAAGAGCATAACATTTGCACACCTCTATGCCCTTACTTATCTCTTCAAAATAGTCGAAACACACCTACTCATTCATATAAACATCGAATTTAAAGCTTCTTCCATCATTAAATAGGTTAGAAGAATCTTACCCTCTTAATTGGTTTTGATTTTTCGATTGATCTCCAGCTTTTCCTTTAATTGACGTGATGTTAGAGAAATCAGTTTTTTTTTATCCCTTCTAATTCTTACGTTCCAGTAAACATTGCAAATGAGGGAGTGAAATGGTCTTTATTGCTATTAAGTAATGTTGTATTTTAACTTAATTAAATATAATAATTTATGTGGACACAAAAAAATATATCCTACTGACACTTCTTTTCTTTCCCTTGGTTACTACGGCTAATGATGATAATAGAAATGAAAGTTGGTTCTAGACATGAAAATGACATATTTATTTAATTTTATAAATAAATTAACAAGCTGATGTAAGTGACTTAATGTTGGTTTCATTTCTTTTTTTTTTCTTCATTGTTTTCGATAAAAAGAATAAGCCTGTAGAAAGTTGTCAAGCTTAGTTAGTCACTTTTTTTTAAATGACACGCACACGTACACTAATCAAAAAATTTACAGCACACACTTAAGCATGCATGCATGCATACACGTCTAAACACACACAATTTTTCACCTTTTCTACACATAGTAGGTATAATATAATATTGTATTTATAACTTTGGGGTTAACCTCAACTTTTGGATATTTTAATATAGCGGCTTCTAGTTGAACAGACAGGTTGCCCATCAGAAACAGTGGAGACCAATCCTGCTGGCTTTTGTATCATTTCTTCAACCAAAACACAGCAACCATAAAGAGTTGAAGCAGCAACCTGAATGCAGAAAAGAAAATATTGAACATTGAGTAAAAATCAGCTAGTCCCAAATATCCAAGCCAGACAAAGGAATATTCTTCTCATCAATTAATTTACACCCAAGCATGAAAATTGTTGAGAGTTTCTTGGGCCAACACCCCAATAATTCAACCTAAAGAAAACTTCGAATGTCCATTTTTCACATCTCATGACAACCGACTACCGAGAAAAGGAGAAAGGACTAATCAAGATTTTGTAGGAAGCAACTTACTCACAATTGTTTTATATTCATTATATTCACAAGAAGATACCGCACAAATACACCACTACTAGTTTACAAAGACTAGAACAGACAAGCAAACAGCTGAATTTGAAAATACATGAAAGAGGAAACCGTAAAGCTTAAACGGAGAAGAGCTTGAAGGACTAAATTAGTCAAGGTTATATATTGTGGTTAGAGTCGTTAGACTTATATATTGTAGTTATTAAGCACTGAGGTGGAACTTATTTGTTACAAATTATGTCATTAAGCAACCAGGACAACGTTTTTGCAATATCATGTTATCCCAATGTTTTCGAGAA
Source organism: Salvia rosmarinus (assembly GCA_036937905.1). Classification (NCBI taxonomy): domain Eukaryota; kingdom Viridiplantae; phylum Streptophyta; class Magnoliopsida; order Lamiales; family Lamiaceae; genus Salvia; species Salvia rosmarinus. Next base: position 14,085,800 of record CM072819.1, read on the forward strand.
CCTAGTTAAATGCTTCATCAGACATTCTTCAGAAAACAATAGCAATAAATATTTTTAAGCGTACACTGCAATGAAAGACAAATGACAAGTAACTCTGTTTGAGATGCTCCTGTAAATAGAACAAGAGCTATTCGTAAGACACTCGGAAGATAAAAATGAAATCATAATCTTTGTAAGACTCGCCCTATGACGATTGGGTCAATAAAAAGATCAAGGGATATGCATAAAAAGGTTCATAAGAAGAGTTACTTCAGGTTTTCTTTTTCTTCATTTGGGGTGGGATGGATGAGGGGCCATTGAAATAGATATATATACAACTACAATAATACCCTCTCCCACCACCCCTAACAAAATGGAAGAACTTAAAAGTAAAAGTTGGGAGGACAAAACCAAAGCTGGTGGTGACCAAGGCGAGGAAGAGGCGACCGACGAGCATTGACAGAGCGATGAGGGACGATCAAGGCGGCGGCGCGAGAGGAGGACGAATCTGGCGGCGATCGGGTAAGGAGGTCGAGGAGGCGGCGCTGTTGAGCTTGTATGACAAATTCTAGGGTTAGAACTTAGAAGCTAAAATACTTTGAGGGAGTCAGGGCAGCGTAGTTCGTAAATAGGCTTAGGAGATCAATGGGGTAAATGGGCTTCAGGAGATAAATGGGTTTTAATTATTTAGAATTTTAATATTTTTTAGTAAACTATTATATATATATTTTTTAATTTATGACATAGACTACGCTTTTTTATTAAAAACACGCACATACACTACGCTTTTTAAGCGTAGTCTATACCCACTATAGACTACGCATTTACACTACGCTTTTGTTAAGCGTAGTCTATACTTCAAAAAATTCGCACATAGACTACACTTTTGATACAAAAGCGTAGTCTATAAGGTGTAGAGAAAAGTGGTTTTTGTAGTAGTGATCACGGAGTGTCAAAATAAATGACACTTGCACAGCGGAACCAGGATAATTCTTTTCCCTATTGCTGGATTTAATAAATGGGACCAAACCAAGAAAACAAATTTGGTGCAAAATGTGAAAAATGTGAGACACGAATTTTTACGTGGAAAACCCAAATCGGGAAAAACCACGGGACCGAAGTCTAGAAATCTTCCACTTGTGTATAGTAGGCACAAAATACTCCCTAAACAAAATAGGAAACACAAAATCTCAAGTTCTAATAACTTGGAAAACACAAGATGGTGAGCTACTATTTTAAGAGGCGGAAAAATCCTACAATTTTCCTCACTTTTCTTCCCTCAAAATGCACTCACCAAAACTCTATCTTGTTTATCTCACACTTTGTCTTTGCACTTGCTCTTGCACACCATTCCACCCAGGATGTAGCCACTATTTATAGGAGGGATTGAGCCGTTATCCGCAATTGTCAAGAATTGCGGCTCGTGTATCCACACCCGATTATCAACAACGGCGGGGACGTTGGCTCGATGTCAAAAAGCACCGGTGGAGTCAACATTGGCGGCCGCACCTCTTCTTCCATCTCCTTTTCCCACACCATTGTCAAATATGTTGGTTGTGGGTCCACTGATGTGGAAATATTCAACACAGATGATCAAGAGCCTCTCCTGCGAAGCGATTGCGCCACGTAGCTTCCTATGGCATTTGCCACATCACGAGCGAGAAACTTCACCTCGCGAAGGCCACGAAATCTAATATTTCAAGACACTCTTGCAATAAATATATAGATTTATATATAAAAATTAAAAAAACTAAGTCGGGTACCCGAGTCGGGTATTCAGGTACCCGATTTACAAAATTGGGTCCGGGTCGAGGTCGGGTAGTACTTTTTATGCAAAATCGGGGTCGGGTACCCGATTTTTTCGGGTAGGGTACCCGACCCATACCGAATAGACAGCCCTAATTACAACTATGATTTTCCTCAAATTTTTTTTGGAAGCCTCCAAATTTTCGTCGACATATAAAATGTTATTGTTATAAAAATATTATTTTAGCAAGATGAAAAGATTATATGTGTTCCAATGCAACATTTGTTATTCTATAAATTCATTAATATATGGACTAAGTTTTATACTAAGAATTCAACTTATATAATATTGAGTGTAGCTAAAATTCATGATATTTTAATTATTATTTCTCTTTTCAAATACCACAAAAAATAATAATTTTTCAATTATGGAATTATGATATATCTAAACATATATAATGACATAATTATAATTTTATTTTTAGAAAATCGAGCACACACACACACACATATATATATATATATATATATATATGGGATGGTTATGGTAAGAAATGTATTAAGTGTAAGAATATGAATAAATCTCATCCATTGATTGCCATGAAATCAACGTCCAAGATTTTTGCATAATTCTTGAATTTTCGACAACTATAAAAATTTTGGAATAATGTTGAGGTGTGAAAAAAATCGTGCAAGGGTAAATATGAGAAGTGCAATATAATTATCTCACCCAATCCATGGCAAGATTTGCAAATCTTTTCATCTTCCTATAAAAGATCACATTATGTTTCTTCTGATATATTCAATTGACAAAGAGCGTATTAACCCAACATTTAATTCTCACTTTTCGTTTCCCGTGCAACAATATTATTTCCAAAAAAGGAGACGCCATTAACACTCCATCCAGTAAACCAATTTGCTCACAACGTTCTTTATGGTTTGTCATCACTTTGTTGTCTTGCCGAATAACTTCTCATCTTTCCATTATCATACGAAACATTACAATCGATTCAATCGCACAATTAACTGATTTATCAGCCACTGAAGTAACATGGTGAACGAAGACCAAAGAAAGCGGAAGGGCAAAGCTGTTCGAAAGGAAGATGGTGAGTTTTTGTGCAGAATTAATACTCGTTTGAAAGGGTTTAAACGTGTGCGTTTGCTAAGATTTTTAAAATGGTTTCCCTGATGTCGTTTTTCAAATGTTCACATCTAGGGTTTGATTTATTTTTAAAAAGTTTTGATTTCACCTAGGGTTTCATTTTATATAATAATTTTGATTTCCTATTTGGGTAAAAACTATGTTGTCCAAAAGTAGAACAAATCTTATGTTGTCAGTATAAATGAATTAAGAATTATGTGAATGTTCTTGGTGGTCCCAACAATGTTTTCTTTTATACTGCATTGAATATTTCATCTTTGAGTTAATGAACTTTTTTTCCTTTTTGTCATATGCTATTTTTTACCATCTGTTGTTCTTATTTGAACTTTGTCAAAGTATGTTGGTGTTATTTCTAAATGTTGTATATTGATTGATGAATATTGCATATGGAAGTCCGGTATACAGAACATTATTATATTTATCACATTATTTATATATGTTTTAATTATCAAATTGATATATGATATCTCTATATAGTTATAGCATATGATTAATATATTTGTTGCACACGAAAGTGACCCTAAACCAATTATATAACATCTTTATATAACATATTCACATCTATGTCATTTATGTTGTTAGTATTTATTGCACAATGCAAGATTTATAATGCATAAACTTGAACTAATATAGCATTTGTGTTTTATGTCCACTTATAAACATTATTCTGATATTGTATATATTACTTGAAGTACAACACATGTTTAAGTTATATGTTGCTCGTTTTGACTATTAAAATTTTTGTGTATACCAATTCTTGTACATGATAACATGGTGAACGAAGACCAAAGAAAGCGGAAGGGCAAAGCTGTTCGAAAGAAAGATGGTGAGTTTTTTGTGCAGAATTAATACTCATTTGAAAGGGTTTCAATGTGTGCGTTTGCTAAGATTTTTAAAATGGTTTCCCTGATGTCGTTTTCCAAATGTTCACATCTAGGGTTTGATTTATTTTTAAAAAAAATTGATTTCACCTAGGGTTTCATTTATATAATAATTTTGATTTTCTTTTTGGGTAAAAAAATTGTTGTACAAAAATAGAACAATAATGATGTTGTCAGTATAGATGAATTAAGAATTATATGAATGTTCTTGGTGGTCCCAACAATGTTTTTTATACTGCGTTGAATATTTCATCTTTGGTTTGTTGTACTTTTTTTCCTTTTTGTCATATGATGTTTTTACCTACATTTTTCTTAATTTAACTTTGTCGAATGATGTTGGTGTTATTTCTAAATGTTGCATATTGATTGATGAATATTGCATATGGAAGACGTGTATCTGACATATTATTATATAACATCAGATATAACATATTTCACATCTATGTCATTTATGTCGTCAATATTTATTGCACAATGCAAGATTTATATTGCATAAACTTCAACATATATAGCATTTGTGTTTATATCCACTTATAAATATTATTCTGATATTGCATATATTACTTGAAGTACAACACATATTTCATAGATATGTAGCACGTTTTGAGAATAGATAAAAAAAATTGTGTATAACAACTCTTGTACAGTGTAATGCTCATGCGTAGTTCTAATGATCAAATTATGATAATGCAGCATATGTTATTTTGAATCTTGCATATGGTAGAAATGTATATAGCACATATTTATATTTATCATCTTGTTTGTATATGTTTATCATTTATGAAATTCGTATATCATATCTTGATATACATATAGCATATCATTAATATATTTGTTGCACACTACAACTATCCTACACCTTTTATATCACAAATTGCATATATAGGTTTTTTTGAATTTTATAGAACATATAGCTTATGGAATGAATGTATATAGCACATACTTATATTTACATATTATTTATATATGTTTAACACTTATCAAATTTCTATATCATATCTTGATATAATTGTAGCATATGATCTATAAATGTAGCACACGATATTGACCTTAAAAAATATTTTGCTACAGGTAGATTCATGAATATGATTTTTTTTTATTACACAATATATCATATTATGTTGCTCATATATTGTATAAATATGACATAATATCGAATATTGATATATAATAAAAACAGAGTTGATGTTTATCATAGTTAATTAGAGTATGAATCCTGTATTCTAATATGTTTAATGACTGTATTTATGTATTGCATAATATATCTTTTATGTTGCACATATAGTGTATAAATATGGCATATTACCAAATAATTAAATCATTGGTTGCGCTTTTGTTTAGCTTTCAAAGTTATGTTACTAATTATTGCAATTTTGTAATATTATAATTTTTATAGATCGAGGTCAGAGGAAGGTTACAGATATCATTAGTCAGAAAAGAGGAATAAATTTAGATATTGAAAAAGAACAAAGGAAAAAAAAAAGGAATGATCGAAGGAGAAACACGATGAAACGGAGAATGTTATGGAAATGATAATCAAGATGAATTTGAGGAACAAAATGAAGATAAGCAGAATGCGATAATGATCGTTTATTTCCAAAACTCGTCTCTAGGTGTAATATGAATACATTTTTTAACACTCTTTCAAGTTTAAATGATCGTCAGAAAGCTGCAATAGATGAATTAGGATTTGCACATGCTAGATATGTGAACATAAAAGAGCAGCCTGCCTGAGGCTTGCTTACTGGGTTGTGCAGAACTTCAATCACAATAGTTCTGAGCTCATTTTAACAGCAAATAGGAGAATTCATGTCACACAAGAAGATGTTTACCGAGTTTATGGCTTCCCAAAAGGACGTCGTATCGTGACAAGATTTCAGATGACACATACTACTCCTTTATTTGATGAATGGATGACATTTTTTCCTAGTACACATAGACATAAAGTATCAATTCAAAAGTTGCATGATGCTTTACTGAGTTGTGAAGATTATGGTGATTGGTTTAAGAGGCATTTTATGATTGTTGTTCAGTCATCGTTCATGGAGAGCACTGGAAACAGATATATTGTTCCATATATCCTCAATTGTTTGGAGAAAGTTGATCAAATTAAAAATTGGAATTGGGGTGAGTACATCATGAGGAGTTTGATGGAGCACAAGACAAACTGGGTTGAAAAGAATGCTTCAGCTTTTGTTAGACCATTATTATTTTTGATGGTAATCACTTCATTTCTTTAATGAATGTTTATTTTGTTATTATTACTGTTTTGTTTAGCTGAAATTTTATTTTATTTTCGCAGATGTTTTATGTTGATAGGGTTGGTTATAAGATGGAATGTGTACCCAAACATTATCCTATAATAGGGAATTGGAGTACGGAGGCTTTGAGAAAAATGCAAGCTGCAGAGATTAAAGGTGGAGTTTTTGGTGACGGATATCCTAGTCCACCTATTGAGGTTGGGGCTGATGAAGGTAACGACATTATAGATTTATGTGAGGCTAGTGGAAGTGGTGTATGCCCAAATATTGAGGTTTTAAAAATGACAAAGAAGATAGTCACACTGACAGTGGACAGGATGAAAATTATTGAGTTCGCTCCAAAAGAAATAGTTGTTTCTCGTTCGTTTCAACGGACAATAGAAACAGCTTTCAAGTCAATATCGTGTTCCACACTATCGGTTTCATAGCAAAAGAGTGGTCAAACATAAGGAACAACATAAGAGGATGAAGGTTTTTGGAACAACAAAGATGTTCAGAAACTGTGGGATGATGTTGATGTTGTTGTTGCACAAAGAGACGAATACATAAGTAAGCTTGAAGATACGCCTTCCTTCAGTTTTGGATTAACTCAACTTTGGAGCACATCACCTGGTAATGAAAAAATTGTTGGTGATTCGGTGCATGATGCAGTACATGTAATGTTTTATTTGTTACAAATGAATTTCAATTTATAAAATTTGATGTATATTTCTTTAAATAACTACATTTTTTTCTGCATATGGATTGATTTAGAACATCGTGATGAAGGTGTTGACAATGATGCAACACGTATTGTAGACAATATTGTTGCAAGTCTTCAATCAGAGGTTAGTATTTTAATGAATGTAATAATTTAATTGAAAAATATAGATTGCTTTAACTACTATTGCACAACTTATATTAACTATACAATATTTAACATATACTTTCAGTTTGTTATGTAACGTTGCATATTAATTGCATATATGTAGCACATAAACTGCAATAATGTTGCACAATATCCATGTATGTTCATCAAAAATTTACTGCTTTTAATCAAGTTATGAATTCATATAAGATGATATTGAATACATTTATTATTCCATATGTACAGTTTCTAGAGAACACAGAAGGGATTGATACAGCTAATCCCCAGGGCAATATCACAACAATAGTTGAACCACAAGTTGTTATTTTCAAGGTTTTATTTAAAATACAATAACATTATGTAGTATATTTATTGTTTTAACTTCCATCCCAATATATGTATTGATTTTGATCTAAATATTTGTTGTGTATTATATATATTACTTGATACTAATTTTAACATATTACATTGCTAAAATTATTTATTACAATCAGGATTGATTCATGAAGGACAAGGATTTGGAGCAAATACTACCATTGAACCAACGTTGAGGGAACAGATGGATCCAATCGTAGTTGAAAAAAAGAAGGTGGTAGTCCGATACAAAAGAAAAAGGAAAAATTAGATTCGATTAGGTTGTAGTAAGCTTAAACAAGAAGTCATGAATGATATTGGAAGTAATATAACAATGCAGTAATTATATTTTGTTGTAATGATGTGGAATGACAAATATATATATCTTCTATTTCAATATTATTATATCTTTTGAATCAATATTTATATTGTTTATTACATTTATTCTTATCATTATCTTATTGCATTTAAATCGCTTATAGATTTCAAATACAATGACAAGAGTGACAACAAAAAGCCAAGAAGTAAGCGTGTATCGAATGAGCCTATTGCTTTAAAATCTCCATTTTTGGTAAGAAAGATCAGCGTATGCAAGAGTCTCACGAAAAAAGAATTAAAGTGTGAGATTTATGCGCTCTGCAAATCTACACATAATGAATACGATCAGTTCAACCTTTTCATCTTTTTAACATATTTTGATGATAAATGATTATATTATTTTGTTAACATTAGGGAAGAAACTTTGTTCGTGCATGGAGACATAGAACTAATAAGAAAGCATATGACTACGTTGTCCAAGAATAGCATTATAGGAGTTGGTGTAGTAGACGCATGGTGTGTAATACTCAACAATATGAAAAGTTACGTGGTGATGGCTCACCAAGAAGATTTTTTGCAAGTACTTTTGTTGGTGTAAGTTTTCTTAATATTTTTATATTCAAATTTTTTTATTGCACACATTTATCAATATGCAGCATCTGTATGTAATATAAGTTGCCATGATTGTCTAAATAACTTCATATCAAATTAGGAATACAATGTAGCACAAATTTAAAAAAAACGTAGCAAATATTTAATAACATAAATGCCTCACATTAATCTTGCATATATAACTCTATTTATCACATATCATAAACATAATGATGCATTAAATAAATCGCCATATTTTTCTATATTTGTAGCACATAAAATAATAAATGTAGCATATAGTTGAAAAAGGATTGCACATGTGAAAAACATTGTATCATATATGGAAAAAATTATACCATGTTAACTATAAAACATAACATATAGCACTATGTATGTATTTGTTCTGCTAAACAATTACTTTTATCACTAAATATATGATTTTTGTTTTATATATAGACGGACGCACTGGTGGCAAGAGATCTTTCTCACGATGTTAGAAGGGATACCTTTTTTGAGAATATTATAGCTGAGCTGGAGAGCAACCAATATATCAAACTAAAGGAAATTGACATCGTAAGTTATGTTTAATATATAATTATTTATGTTTCTATTTAAATAATACGAATATAATGCTATATTTTTTTATTTGTAGTTTTTCTTTCCTATATACAGAAGCAATTAATACTTTGCAATATGCATTGATGTGAAGAGTGGAAAAAAATTTGTGATTGATAGTATGAATGATGCTCCAAGTGAATGTCAGACTGAAAAATATGATGATTTACTTACTAATTTGGTATGGTGTACGTTATATTTTATTATATTTATTCATAAAAAATATATTAAAATGATATGTTTCATACTTATTAACATTATAATTTTAATTTTTTTTAGCGTGATATATTGTCCGAATACCTGAGTTACAGAGAACAGCGTTCAAAAGCTAAAATTGTTGAAAGAGGTAACTTTAAAATTCCAACAATAAGATGGGGAGACAAGAGAAATTTAGTGGATAGTGGAATATATTTACTGCGACATCTTGAAACATTCATGGGCGATGTTTCTAGAAAATTGGTGACAGGAATTACGACGAATCCTTACAAATAACTGCTGACCATGCGAGTTCGATACTGTGTAGAAATGATTAGTTTGGAGCAAAATATCGTGAAGGATACAACAATGGTAGTGCGAACATTTTATCGTGAAGTGACTTGAGTACGATATGAAAGTAGAAAAATGTTATTTGGTTGACTTGGGTTTTTTATTGACATTGAAAGCATGGTATCAAACTTGGTTGTTTGTTTGATTAGGGTTTATTTATATTTTTATGTATTGACATTGAAAAATGCTATCGACTTATATGTTGAAAGTTTTTATGATATATGCTATGGTTCTAAGGTTTATAATTTATGTATTAAACCTGCTCATTCAATGTTTAGCCTTATAAATCGTGATTTTTATTTATGTAGTAATATGTTGATTACATTGTGTATTAAACGTTCAGATTATACAACAATATTGTCTCGAATTATTGACTAATATAATGTATGATACACAAGCTTAAACAACCATCAAATTTAGATGTTGCACACTTTATTAATATTATAGAACATTTGTCCCAAAACGATGCACACATGATTTATATTATTTGAAAATAATATCGTAAAACATTAGTGTAGCATAACTTTAAATATGTGTGGCATATACAACGTATATATATTATATATAGATTATTAGCATCAATTATACCATTCTTTTATTACCATTTTTCAATGTGGAATAAAACACCACTATTAGAAGATTGGCTTTATCTTATAAAACATAACTCACTGAACAAACTCATTGTTGCTTCAATCTAAAGTGGCCTACTTAGCTTGTAATTTGATACAAAAAGAAAATAAAATGAAGAATGCATTATGTATTAAACTTTCAACAATATACAACAATATTGTCTGAATTATTAACTAATATATTGTATGATACACAAGCTTAAACAGCCATCAAATTTATGTGTTGCATACTAAATTAATATTATAGAACATGTGTCCCAATACGATGCACACATGGTATATATGAATTGAAAATAAAATTTGTAATATTATAATGTAGCATATCCTTAAATATGTGGGCATATCTGAATTATAAATATTATATATAGATTGTTAGCATCAATTATATCATTCTCGCATAACTTACCATAGTGTTTGATAAATGAATCAATTAATGAAAAATATAACAAAATGGGATAACATAATACTAAGCATAAAATGTATCAATTAATCGACATATAGCAAAACAAAACAAATCTAAGCCTTGTTGTTCTCAGGGCAATTCCTAGAATCATGATTCGTTAAAGTATTATATTTCCGGCAATTCCTCTTAGGCTTGCTTGCAGCTTCTATAGTCTTCTCCCTATTAGATTTTTTCCTGTTGGCACGGCCTTTAGTACTCACTATAGAAGGCGGAATTAATCTAACCATTGTTGGTTTAGTTGAACAATAATACTGTTCATACATAGCATCTTTGTCTTTTCAAGACCATCATGATGCACACCAACTGAAAACTTCAGAGGCTTCTTTAAATATAACCAAAAGCTCAACCAATCCGATGTATTTACAAGCCTCAAAGAAAAATTTGTTATTCCAATACCATCTGAATAACGACTGTTGTTACGTTCCCTAACAACACCAGAAAATGCATATTTTGTCCACCTATTGCAAATATACTTTTCAGGTATTTCTTTTATATTCATGTTCAACATCATCAAATAAATATGACTGCACAACAAGCCATTGCGTGTGTAATACTTTCATGAACATGATATTGAGTCCTCTGAAACAATACGAACAATTTCAAATTTGCATCCACCATTATCAACAACTGAATAACTAGTCAAATCAGATTGATCAATCATAGACAACATACGACACTCATGAATAGCAGCTTCAATCTCAGCTTGAACCTTCAAGAATATATTGTACGTATATATAGAGGCTGCATCACGTTCGATAGGAAAATGCATCTTAAGATCAGGTATACATGTTTCATCTTTATAGCTGAATTGATCATGTGTATTGTGTTGAGCATCTAGAGCACTTCCGAAATGAATATAGAATTCAGCCAAGTCCGAGTTCGCATTGAGATACTGCCGGAAGAAACTGTTTTCGCTCTCAGAAAGAGATGTAGTTTTAAATAAACCACTCATTTCACAATCTTGAAAATATGCCGGAATCCAAAATGAACACAACGAAAACATCTTACCAAACCACTTATGAGAAGATAATCCATAATCGTTAATAAATTCATTCCATAGTTGATCAAATGCAGTCGGTTCATTGATCTCTGACCAAACAATGTTGTTAAATCTTTGTTTGAAATCAGGATCATCATTCAATGATGATGGAACTTTCTCGGTAACTTTTAGCATAATATGTCATATACAAAATCTATGTCTGGTGTTCGAAAGAACTACTGCAACAGTCTTCTTCAATGCAGGGTCCTCGTCCGTTATCAACATTTTCGGAGAAAAATTCATACACTCCACAAATTTTGTAAGTAACCATGAATATGATTCAAAGTCTTCCCTAGTTAATAAGCTAACTCCAAAGGTCACACACTTACTGTGATTATCTTTACCTGTGACGGCGCAAATATCATTTTATACCTGTTATATGAACAAATGATGGTAATTACTTAAGATGTTCCTTTATACACAAAATGGAGTATATAAATATTACATATATGGCTAAATTCATAGAACAATCTTTTAATAACGGTTGAACATAATATTATGAAGAGATATTTGCAGAGGCTTATAACACATACTTAAAAAAACTTGCACTGAAATTCCGAAAAAACACTCATTCGCACATAATCAAATGCATAAAAAAAATCAGTGGCATCAAAACATTAATCATTGACATCAAAAAAACATAGCATTACGTTTCAAATTCTTAGCAAAACATTGTAAAATATGTTGCACAAAAACACTAATCAGTGGAATCAAAAATACAAAACATGTCCTTCCAAAAAATGATTGCCATATAATGTGTCAATTAAAAAAAACGAATATACATGTTAGTTGAATAAGTGGCATCAAATGACACAGCTTCACCAAAAATATGGTAATTTACAATAGACAAAGAGTCTGCCCAGAAAAGGCTCTTAACTTGATTTCATTCATCCTGTTCATACTCAAACTTAAATCCACTACAAAACTCACATTTGTGTTCCAACTTCTGCAGCAAAATATCTGCATCTACGCCATTAGAGAATGCTCTCATATCACGCGTATAATTCTTGAATTCAACAGCAGTACAACCAACATCCTCAAAAGTTCCAACAAACTCTTTAAAAAGTCGAAATGAACGCATAAGTCCTATATTCGCCCTACGGCATTTAGCAATCATCATCTCATGTGCAGCACTAATCTTTCTATTACACTTCATGAGATATTTGTAACCATCTGAAACCATTTGATGATTTTGCCCCTCTACAAACATTGTACAACATAACCTACCCCAACATCTAAACGGAATGCAACACGCGCCCTACATTCTGACCTTGTCTACATTCTCCTGCATCTTGTAATAATAGATTGTGATTTTCTTGAAGAATTGAAAACTGTTTTTTTAACACTCTCTTTATTACAAACGATATAACGCCAAACTTTAGTATCATCATCGTACTTGACTAAAGTTGCCATACACGTTCCAAACCTGCATGAAACACCATACTCACGATAAAACTTTTCACCCTCATTTAAAGTATTAAAAATCTTTCCCATGTACGGTTTCATCTCAGCAGGACAATTCGGGTAAATAAGGTCATCGAAATTTTCTTGCATACATCCCAGATCAGCTGAAAAATAAAAGGAAATAAGTTTAAAGCAAAGGTAATATGTTGTCAATGCAACATATATACATTAAAAGTGCAATAAAAATAAAGTGAAACAAAGATACATTACAATATAAAAATAATTTACCATAATGTTCCATGAAGAAGAAAAAACAACGAAAATTATGAAAATATAAGAGATTGAATGAGATATTAATTATCATGCAGTGTATATATTTCTGTGAGACAATAAAAATCTATCAAATATAAACATATCCATAAAAAGAAGATATGGAATCCCATAAAAATAAGGATAATTAGAGTGCCCTTTAATTTAATTATGTGCGTGATAAGAAATAGGCGTGCTATAGTGTTATTCAACAATGCAATATAGAGTAATACAATAAGCACGAAAACAAAACTAAAAAAAACATAAAGCTGAATACAACAACTTAAATAAATATACAACAACTTAAAAAAATATAAACTAAGCATTGCTAATAAATTAAGAATGAAATCAAGGAATATAAAACAAAAGTCAACAACAAACAAAAATTTCGCAGTACAGACAAAATAACTACGCACATTAAAGAAAATGCCAAGTTACAAAAATTTTGCAAAGATAATATCGTGTAAATGCAACATATATACATTAATAGTGCAACAAAAATTAAGCGAAATAAAATAGACATTAGAAGATAAAAATAAATTTACACTGATGTTCCATGAAGCAGAAAAAACAATGAAAAAAAGCTTACCAATACAAAGAAAAAAATGAAAACACCCAATATAAAACAAAAGGCAAAAAAAATAAAACAAAAAATTTTACCAATACAAAGAAAATAACGACGCACATTAAAGAAAATGACAAGTTACAAATTTATTGCAAAGGTGATATGATTAAATGCAACAAATATACATTACAAGTGCAGCAAAAATCAAGCGAAACAAAGATACATTACACTATAAACAAAAAATTACCCTGATGTTCCATGAAGCAGAAAACACCACGAAAATTATGAAAAAATAACATATGTATATTTTCTTGCATTGTATATTTTTATGTGCGGAATTAAAAATATATCAAATATAAACCTATCCATAAATAGAAGATATATAATCCCATAATTTTCGGATATAACGGTTTACATAAATAGATATTTACAAAACTGTTCTCGGCATGATTTTCGGATTACTGATTCTTAGCATTTTCAATACTAACGTTTAGCACACATATATTAAATCTGGATCATTGATTTATGGTGATAAATGGACAGGATTTATTCCTATTTCTCACAATATTTAGCATTTCTATATGATCTATATATATAGTTAAGTTTAAATGAGAATCATTTTTATCCTAAAAACTAAGAACCAAATGAATTTACTATGAAAGTTGATGAATCCGTTGGAAAAGTTAATGAATTTAAAAACTCAGAAATTTTCACCCGGGTCGAATCTCATGATGAGCGAAAATTCTATTTTTTTTTATTCAGTAATTTTCTCAGCGGATTCATCAATTTTGACAATAAATTCATCATTTTTTGATTCTCACAATAAAAGTGATTATCACGTTAACTCTCCTATATATATATATAGGGGATGGATCACGTGAGAATGCAAATATTGGTGAGAAATAAGAATGCAGCATTTAACGTATAAAGTTATTGTACTAAATGTATAAATTTGTTGCATCAAATTTAACATATAAAGTGAGCACTTAATATAAAGTTGGTGCACATAATTTTGTGCAATAAATTTATATATTTAGTGCAACAACTTTATACGTTAAATGCTGCATTCTTATTTCTCACCAATATTTACATTCTCACGTGAACCATCTCCTATATAGCAAGTGAGCAGTGGCTTATCTAGACCTAGATTTTGAGTGACGTAACGTTTAATTTTGTAAAATTAAATGGCCTAAGATCGATTTATATCCCGAGTAGATAATCGTGGTATATTCACTTTCTCAAATCCAATTTTCGATGAGTGAGAAATAGTGAATTGGTTGGTCACTTAAATATGAAGTTATGTGATAAAATGGATAAGTATAAAATTAGTTAATATTTATCCCACGTTTATTAATTAGCATTACTTAATCAAGTATATAAGTGGAATCTCCAATACTTAGAATATTTATATGCACAAATGACGGGCCGTGAAGCTTACAAGCGCGCACACGCGCCCTACCACCACAGCATGCGGCTCCGTGTTAAGTGGACTCAGATCTTGCTCTTTAGGCTAGGTTCGGCCTTGGGTATATATATTTTGGAATGTCAATTTCTCAAGGCCCCAGGTAGAGCTGGTTTCAAGCCCAACTCGAGTGACCCAATTCGATGGACTTGTTGTGCACATGGAGTCGTCTAGGTGTATTTCAACGAATCTAGACATGGGTACCGTTCAAGTACGTCTCCAACAGTTGGTAACATCCCGATATAATGGCGTTGTGAGAACCGTGGAGTAACTACTAACCTATCCCACAGAAGCCGTCGGTAACTCCCCTGTAGTCGATGGAGAAACATACTCTATAACCCTCAACATAATGGGGGCATTCAAGCCAGCAGACTTCTCATGGGGGGACTATACCTATAAATGGAACATGTCTTCCCAACATTAGCCACCTATTACATTCAATGGAACATGTCTTCCCAACATTAGCCACCTATTACATACAACTTGTTGAAATCCTACATATGCGAATTATTCCTACATATTCATAGTCTACTCAGTTCTCGACCTCCATCCAGTTCGTTGGAGATCATCAGTTTGCAGTGCTGCTACCAACGAGATGAAATCATTTCATCTTTGGGGACGACACACCAAATCCAGAAATACTATTGAGGCATATCTCGTCTTGAAGATAGAGGACTCCTTAACTCAGTTTATTTTTCCAATTTTGCAATTTCTATTTTGTTGGTATAATTTTATTTCTTTTATACTCTCATTCTCCTACCTATTTGGTTTCCATGTAATACTCCCAGCAAATTTTGTCTCACTTTTCCAACATTATTAGTGTTTAGTTATTTTTAAATCTAGACATTTACTATGAATCTTGATTCATTAAATGATAGGAAACAAAACACTCCCCTTCACAATATTTATCTTCCTTTCAAGAAAATTAGTTCAATATGTAGAAGAATTAGTATTTGGAGATGGTACCTTAACACAACTTCTACAAGATAAATATAAAGCATAATAAAACAAAAGAGATGTGAAATTTCCAATCATCATGTTAAATAATACCAGGAGTAACAATAATACATTATAAAATAGCAGCAGCTACTCCAATAAATGGAACTTTTCCAAAATTTCCACATAAAAATGAGATCAATTCAACACATGAATAAAGGCAAAGGTAAAGGCACAGTACTCAGTTTCCCCCTACGTAATGTAATGTAATGTAATGTAAAAAAACATGAAGACGCCAAGCTGAAAATCTAGTATCCCAAACAAATACAATCTATTATTTATACCCCACCCCCACAAAAATACTTTACAATTCAATCCAATTTCTATATGTATGCTCTCTCTCTCTCTCTCTCTCTCTCTCCATCTCTACCCAAAGACATTGAGACTGGACCAGACCCTTTAGGTAGACTAGACTATCACCATTCTTCCCAAAGAGCCAAACAACTTTGCAACTAAACCAACAAAAAATAAACAATATCGCCACGAACCAACAGGCAATTGAGACAATGAAGCGCGTTTTTCTTCGCTTCAACCAAACTGAAATGAACAACAACAACTATCTGTGACCTGCAAGATAAAATGGCAATTTTCCATCAGTCATGAAAGTAACTTCCTCCAACTACAAAGAATTGTTGAAATAAGTCTTAAGACAGTTTTGGCTAAACATGCAAGCATATGATGATTAACGTTTCCATGCATTTCTTAAATAAGTTTCCATCTTCAGGTGCCACAGAGCTGATAAGGAAAACAATTTCAAAGAACAAAAAAACATCATCAAGAAAAAGAAAAAAGAAAACATTTTATATTCACTTGTCATATATATTTTATTACCAAAAAAAACGGCACAAATCTTCTTGGCATTATGTCAAATTGAGAATTTGAAATACGAGTAACTTAACGTAGGCAGTAAAATATCTAGCTTCTTTTCAAATCATCATCCTTTGACAGCATCATCAAGGGGCATGGTCAGAGTAATTCATCTAAATTTATACTGCTGTGGAATACTCCATGTGCAAGCTGCTATTTCTATCGAAGTGCACAATTTTGCAAATACAAGACGTGGAACTATCTTTTGCACACCTAGCTCTTATTAGATATCAATTATCCGTACTAACATAGAGCAATCAATTCACACCTTATGAACAACATTGTATCAGACATTAAATGCAGCATTTTTCGTAAGAATGAAATAGACAGAACAGATAGATCTAGGATATTGAATAAATAAATCTGCAGCACCAACTCACCTAAAGAATCCGGGGGTAAAGAAACAACCACAGCGCATTTAGAAATAATTCTGATGCTATTGCCTTTAATTAATCACCAACATTTAGCAAAGATCACTCAAAATTCTCCATAACTGAATGAAGTTTGGAAGAGCGTCTTCTGAAAAGTGGTTCCATGTGGGAAGATGTCACACCAGATCGCCACCTATCAGAATCATACATCTCGTTCCATGCCTGTACTAACTCATCCACCTTGAATCCTACATTAAACAAAGCACAGGGGAACGATGAGCAAGTATAAGGACCATTTATGAAAAACGCCAAACAAGCAATAATAAACCATATTCTACCTTCTAAAGCAGTTTCATTCGAGCAATGATTCTTGATCATTACAGCAATATCCGTTGCTGATGCTCCTGCAAGTTCAAACTTTTCAACTGCAACCTCAAGGCATTCTTCCCAAGTTGGTAGGCTCAACTTATATTCCACAACAGAACGCTCATACAGCATTGTACCCCATAAGAGATAAATCTGGGACCTCATATTTGTAGCTTGATGGGAAGCTTCATCTGCCGAGACATCTTTAAATAAACCATCCAAACCAAATTTCTGAAACAAAGCTTTATCTTTTTCATATTTCGAGAGTCCATTAAGGCGCTGTTCTTCCATCTCTTCCCACATTTGCATCCCTTTCTCCATGCTATCCTCAGCCTTGTTATATAGTTCCAATATCTGTGCAGATTGGCCTATCTCCAAGTCAGACTTGCTCCCAAGTACATAATACCAGGAAAGCTTTGCTTGTTCAAATTGCTGCAGGCCAAGTGCAAGATACCCTTCATAAAAGTCTGGCTTCAATTTTAAAGCTTCATCATACTTCATGCCCGCCTTTGTGTATTCCTTCTGTGCCCAATCATAAGCATCTTTAACCTGCACCAGCGAGGATTCAGTGGATTCAGTTAAACTATCTTCAGCAGTAACCATCCTTTTCCTTGCCTTAGACAAGTGAACGTTTCCCCAGTTAAACAAGGCTAAAGCAGTTAACTCCTGGAACTTAGCTGCAGCTATATCAAATAACTCTTGTGCATCTTCACTTGTAACAGTATCTTCCAGTGCTTCTGAATATAATTTCATTCCCATTTCATGGACATCCAAGTAGGAATCACAGTCAAACCCGACATGACTCTTGAAAAGCCTTGCAAACTGGACGATCCAATCCTCTATACAAGTTGGCCCTTGGTCGTCTTCATGAATGTTCTTCGTCACCACCAATGGTTTCTGATGGCCTTTGCTCAATGCTTCTTCAATGCCTGTTCCTTCATAAATCGGTTCTTTGTCAGGACTAACTTCAGCAATGTAGAGTCTCAAATATCCTTGACGATCAGCCAGTCCCTCAGCTACCCTCAGCTCATCAGTCGTAGTGATAGTAACCAAATCACCTTCTTGATCCTTATACTTGATCAGCACGCCCTTCAAACTGGGGAATCTGTCCAAAACTATATCTCTTACCAGACGAGCCCCGCAATTCACAGGCAATTGTGCCCATCGTATATCCTCATCATGAACCAATTTCACCGACTTCATAGCTACTTTTTCTTCCTTAACACTTCTTTTCTCCTCGACAACCACCTTATCCTCGGTCTTCTTTTCCTCAACTTCACTGACATTCTTCACCTCAGGCTCCACAACATTCTTCTTTTCAAACTTGATATTTTTCTTCCTTTTGCCTTTCTCTTTGGCAATTCTCCCAGAAACAGGTGCAGGCGAAGGTGCAGGTGCTGGAGTAGGCTCAAAATTGTCAGGGGGAGAAATAACTTCCTTATATTCGATCTCAAGACCACTTTTTTCAATCTCCTTTTCACATTTTCAGCAATCTCTAACGCAGTCGTGTTATTGGGCTCCATGCTCAACACACTATTGACATCTCTTAGAGCCAAGTCGAGCATATTCAAAGCTTCGTAGCACCTTGCCCTCCTCAAGAGAGCCTTGCTGTACTTGGGAGCTACTTGAAGCGCCAAATTGCACTCGTTTACTGCTCTCGGGTACTCACCAATCCCCATTTGCATGTAACAAGCTGCCATATTAGTCCGCAACGAAGCAACGTCAATATGGTTGGGCGGCAGCAATTTGAGGGCCTTCTCATACTTCAACATGGCGCCCTCGTGGTCGCGCTTCTGGTACAGTTTGTGCCCTTCTTCCTTCAATTCTTGAGACATGTTGATGAAAATGGCGGTGTCTTCATCGAAAGCCGCCTTGGAGCTGCGCTCCGTAGTTTTGGCGGGCTTGGCATTTGCATCATCGGATTTTGACCCTATCTGGAATTTCTTCCTGGCAGTAGTAGGCTTTCCCATATCTCAACTCCAACAAAGAATGAAATGCTCAACAAGAATATCTCTTCTTTTGAATAAAAACCCACCTTAAAACACATTGAAAACATCAAATCAAATCAATCACAAGATTCCATTCATGAAAAGGAACCATATATATAAAACAAATGGTGAAATGCTTCCAAAACGAACTTTTATTCAATAACTACAAAATAACAATAAAACCAATCTCCAATAAACTTGAAGAGAAACCAATACCAGAAACTACAGCTAAAAAAGACCCTGAAACAAAATCCGAAAATGGTATTAATCGCATACCTCGTAGACAGGAGTTTTGAAATCAATAGTATCGATTGATAAAGCCTGAAAAACACGAATGCAGCTGAGAAGAATTTCTGGGAAAGGCAAAAGAAAAGGATGTTTGTCTCTAATTTCCAAATTCCAACTCTCTCTCTAGGGTTTCTAATTTCCACTTGGTGGTCGTGCCGTGCGCCTCCTCCCCCTCTCTCTCTCTCTCACTATAATTTAATTATAATTATTTTGATTTAGGAGTCAACAGGTCCGCAGTTACGCGCCGGCCCATTATACCTTTATTCAGTTAGTAGATTGTTAATTGAAGGAATGTGGTAACAGCACCATTATCATGGATTTTCCTATTAAACCGGATATGGGGGCGTGGGGCTACGCGCTCTCGAGAGGGTGGCCATCGCCGTTGGCACATTGTGACAGCCAATTTTAAGAGGGGAATGGACAGCGCAACTACGCTGCAATAACAAATCATTTTGGGACCCATCTTTTCAAATTTTATTAAAAGGTAAAAAATGGTCCATGGTGAGTGGGGGTGCAATGCACACCCCCTCACTATTCATTAATATTTTAATGAATAGTGAGGGGGTGTGCATTGTACCCCTCACCATGGAATCAAGTTATTCCAGATGGATAGTGCACTTTTCTTTTCGCTTTTAACCTCTACTACTCATTTTTAATATTTTCAGTCGAGCTCACGAATATTTACAGAATTAACAAAATGTAATTCAATATAATTGACCTTCGTATTATAACAAAACGTGAAGTAGACAGAAGAATGAAGAAACTTTGGGAAGATATGAGAAATTTGCGTTTAGTGAGGATTATTAGGGATTATTAATACAGAAATGACTAATCTATCCTCCTAATAAAGTATAAATATAAATACTATCCCAATAGTTGCTCCAAACACCAAGAGACTTCCAGTCTGTATACACCAAGCACAAGGAAAACTATCATTAGTGAGATGGTTGTAACTTAAATTCCCCTTTTATAGTTCCGCAAAATGGAAGTGTGAAAGACTATTCTATCCCTCCAATAATTCACAATAATTGTTCCAAACACCAACCGTCCAGTCTGTATATACACACCAATAAGAAGGAAAACAATCATAAGTGAAATATTATATTTTACATATCTGGAATACCCCGATCGTCTAAACTTGGTTTAGAATGAACCTAATTTTGAAATTAGAATTTTGCATTAGTAATAATAATAGAATATTATAGAAATTACATATATGTATAAAAAAAATTATGTAAGTTGACAAGATTTTGAGATAGATCCCAAATGGTTTTAAACTATTGCAATATATATATATACATACATATATAGTATAGTATAGGCAATAAGAAAAAGAAAAATAAGAAAACGAAAAAAAAGAAAGAAGAAAAGGACAAAAATATATATATATATATATATATATATATGTGCCTTCAATATTGACGTCCAAAAAGTGTGTCAAGCTAAAGTTATAAATATATTATTATATTATATATCTATAGTATGTATATGTGAAATGTATAATAGTGTATGTGTGTGTCGTGTAAAAATATATATATATATATATATATATATATATATATAGTTTGTGTGTGCAAAGGTGAAATAGTGTGTGTTACGTGTATGCATGCATGTTTAGTTGCTATGTGCGTGTATTTTTAAAAGAAAAAGGAACAGTAAATCATGTAAAGGATTCAGAACCAAATGCCATTACCTTCATTTGCATTTCATACGTACAGAGACGAAAAAAAAAATTAATTTCTTCCTTCATCATCTTTCTCAATTTCTCGTCTCGTTTTCGATCTTTCGTTAAATCCGAACCGATACTAAGGTTAGTCTCACAATTATCTATATTTCTATGGTTTAAAATTTAAAGTTGGTGCATGTTTTGTATTTTTGTACTTATTTTTTGAAATGTATTAAAAATAGGGAGATGATGCCAAATGCTAGAAGTCGAGAACTAATGTTGTTCGTATACTCTATATATGCTAGGATTATGAATATGGTTAAAAGTTATTGAGGTTAGGTTTTTGCCCACTTTTAAAGCCGAACTATAGCCGATTTTTCGATTTTTGTTGAATGAAGTGACTTCATATTTACAGTCTATGCTAGCCTACTAGCATATAGAATTAAATTGAGAATTTTTCGTACGCATTATGACAGAAAACCTATTTGGTTGAAAATCTAAAGCTCCACGTTCGGATTATCCGATCTCTGTTTGTCAAATGTTATCACATATCTGTATTCTAGGATATATCTAGCATGACATATAAATTTATCATATTTTCTGGGTATGTTAGGTATTTTCCTAAAAATATCATGTATCTAAAGTTGGCCATTCGAGGATACTATAAATGTTATACGAAATGTAAAGTGACATATGAGTTAGAAAAGGTATAATAAGTAAACGACTAAAGTTTGGAAGAAATTGATCGACGTTTGCTTAGTTAAGTGTGAGAAATCAAGAATAGTTTGTTATTAATATTCGAGCACGTGTGTGCGTAGAGTTATGATTATCGCACAGAGTTGTGATTTATGCCTAATTAAATATGGTTTTCTCTGAATAGTTAAAATAGACATAGACATGAGATACAAGAAATGAAACGAGGACTTAGAATTTTAATGTGGGTCGATGTTAATGAATAAGCTTGTCCCCAAGCTTAAGAATAAATAAGAAGTATATAATAATGGGAGAAAATAGTAGCTCCACTATGACCAAGTGGAACCAAATTGAGATATTTTATATCTCTTATTCAATAATGATGATGCAAAATCCTAAGATATTAAAAGTTGTCTAGTACGTTGATGATAATCGACGTTATCCAAGAACCAAATGAAGTACTAAACCTTTCTTTTACGTAAAGGTAAAGTATACGAAGGTAACGAAAGAGAGAAGGAGAATACTGTTGTGTGACTAAAAGTATATATCAGGTGGGTTTTTTCTCGAAATGACAAATGATTTATTTATTATGCTTTCTTCGAAATGAAAAGTCTTTACTTATGATGTTTTCTGTTGAGAAATGATGATGAAATGTTATTTAATTACCTGCCCAAAATGTTTATGTTTTATGTATGGATCCTATCAGTGTTGGTTCGCCAACTATGAATGATAATGAAGTTGTTGGTTCGCTACCAACGTATGAATGAAAAATCGAATTCGGATCCTATGCTGGAAGGACAATTTCTGGCTAGGATTAACGTGTACACTAATGGTAACTGTACTTGCTCAAAGGTTTGCTCAGCCGGTTACGGTGATTGTGTGCTGAAAGGTTTGCTCGGCCGGTCACAGCGTCCGTGGAAGGATGCCTCCTTCTACGGCGCAAGATGAGGAAAATGTTATATGAGATGTGATATGGATCATACTGACAGAAAATATGTCTGGCCAGACAAGTTTATGAAAATGACAGAAAATGTTTAGTAAGCACGAGCATTTCAAATAAAACCTCGTGTTATTCTTGATGGGCGGTTTAATTCAATGAAAAATGTTTTTGGCATAAGTCCATTGAGTGCATTCTTGTACTCAGCCCTGCATGTTTGTTTTTAAATGTGCAGATTGAGCTCGTGATGCGATGGAGCAGTGTTGAACAGTAGGAATCTTTTGTCGTTGAAAGTTAGTACCTTGAGTGCACATCGTCATATGTGTAATTCACATGTTTTCCGCTACAAGAATACTAAGTTACATGTTGATCAGAGAACTAGATTCATTCATATCAATTGGACCCTTTTATTAAAGGTCTGATGGTCTAGTATTCCATATGTATATTATGTTGCTTAATCTCAAATGCTTAAAGTTCTAGAAGTATTCCTGATATATGTCTCACAATTCGATGTTCCATGTCCTTGTTACGCTTCTTAATTCCCGTTCCGAGTAATAGTCTCTGCTAATCCGTCCTTTGGAATAGTTGGCTGTTACAATATCTTTACATTTCTATGACGAAATCTGTCATTTAAATTAGAAGCAGCATAATACACTGTTGAAGGTTATGACAAATAAGAATTGTCAACTTCTATACAACAAGGGCATCATGAGTATAACAACTTCGCAGTAATCGAGTTTTGCGTTTGAACAATGCCAACTGCATGACAGAAAGCTGCTTCTGTGGGCTGAGCCATATCTTTTTCTCACTTTTGCAGTAACTCTTACAAACTCATCTGAACTCAGACTTCCGTCTTCATTTGTATAGAAAACATGGAAGATAACATCGAGGATATTGTCAGTGAGATAGATCCCACACACCTGCACAGGATCAAGAACTTTTTGTGTCGAGGGATGTATTATGCAAACAACATTGCAGTTGCGAATGAAGAATGCATCAATTTTAATTGTACACGTGCATATGTACAATGATGGATTGTACAGTCCAGATTGAAGGCGACTCTTATGAGCTACTGTTGAACCCAAAGAAAACAAAAACAAAACTGCTGAATTGTTCCCATTGCTTTTGAAATAGGCAAATCATTGAAAAGAACATGCATGGGATCCTAGTTTACATGTGAGTGATTAACTAAAAGGGTTTGGTTAGGATTTTAAAGCAATTTAAAGGAAGCATCAAACTTTAATATTGAGCTTTTGGAAGCAAAAGAAAGAACAGGAACAAAAAGCAGAGTATGAACACCTACTTGTTGGGCAGCTCGCTGTAGATCCTTCCTCGTTAACAACCTATTCATATGTCCAAAACTAAATAGTGCCAAAGAAAAGGGCTGCAACTTTTTCCGTATCTCGGCAAAACTTTTAAATTCCTCAGGCGTAATGTTAATATTGTGAATATGTGGCTGATGCAGATTAAAACAATCCATTAATCTCATTAATCAATCAAGACAGATGAAGATGTAAGGAGAAGGGATTGAGTTCTGATACAATCCATTAATCGATCATTTAACTACACTTTCCACACAGACGACACCATACATATAAATGCTGAGTATTAATTATATATTGATTTGGGTGGACTTGACTGAGTCTTCTTAAGTGCCTCAATAATCAATAACTCGAGTCCGACAAGACTTGTAAAGGTCAATTACGCCTCATTGGACGCACAAGACTTGTAAAGGTCAATTACGCCTCATTGGACGCACAAGTCACAACGCTCTAACAATTATTAACTTACCCAATCTCATTGTATTTGCAAGGACTAAGAAGTTTATAAAACCTTTATAACTTTTAAGACTTTGTATTTGCAATTGATTCACTGAGACCGAAAACCTCTTCTCACTCTAATTCTTCTTCCTTATTTTCCGGCGAAACCTCGCCGTTCGACCATCCCACCGGCGTCGAAGACAGCCCCAACATATTTTAGAGCTATGGGAATCTGCAGACGTTCAACATCACCTTCCAACATTCCCAACACTTTATTCATGGATGGACGATCATCTGGAGCATTCCAAACTATACACATCAGCCTTGTAAGATACTCTGTCAATACTTCTGTTGATGAGTTCTGGAGCAACATAGCCTATGGTTCCACTACAAAAAAAATATCTAGTAGTTACATATTTTTAGTGACACCAAGAGAAGTGTTACAAAATTTATGACATCTGTAAATATGGTAAAATTTAATTACACCAATACATGTATCAATATATTTTTGTTACACATAAAAATATATGTAAATTTTGTTACACTTGAAAATATAGTAAAATTTGTCACATCTATCCATGTAATTAAACCTTACTACATTTAAACAAGGGTTTCCATAATGCACTTTGTAATTCAATTGTGATTAAGAGGATATATCATCATTTGCAGGCACAAACCACTCTTTTCATCTGCTCACATTTTCCTGGCATGTAACTAGGATAAACAAGTGCTCAAGTTTTAATGCCAAAATTATGAAGGATGCCACACCAAGTGGGAAAGAGCACTTTGACTATAAACCGGTATACCATCAGACACTAATACTTATGAGGTATACTACTTTGCGCCAACTGATTTGCGACTTTCCAGATGGGGGAGAAGATGAACTGACTTCATCATGCAGATTTTTTAACAATTGGACGAACATATCATGTTCAAGAAGATCCTTGCCATCCCTTCCGAAAAAATGCCCCCAGAAGCCTTCATTTTCCTCTGAACCACCCAATTTGTGGCCTGCACGCCATACATCTCAATGTACAGCACCTTGCCTATTATGAGCTTGCATCAAAGTCATCACCTCCTTAAACTCCTCTCTGTCTATTTTGCTATAATAGAAATAGTAAAATGGAAAGGTTTGAGCATTTTCCCACATGTTCATTACACTGATGATGGAAATAATGAATGTAAGAAAAGTATCATTTAAGTACAATTGCCAGAGCTGATATGTGGAGGCAGAGGTTTCAACAGGGATGAAGCCCAAACAAATACATCTACATATTTAAGTGTCGATGAAAAACCTATCGAAGTGTATTGCAATTGTGCACAGTTATATTCAATGGTTAAATTTGTACCTACCTGTTGCAATCCAGGTCAAACATCTTGAATGCTAGTGAAAAGCTTGATTCTGGAATACTAAGAAGTGTAACAAAGAATAAGTACCTGTGGAATAACGTTAGAAGATTTAGTCATTTAGGCAGCAACTTTTCACAGAGAATGTGCAGAGCTGGAAACCATATTGTTCGAAAATAGAAGGTAAAATACACAATCACCAATGAAGGGGAGAGGCCAGAAAGAAAGCAAAAATAAAGAAATGCATAACACAAGCAACAGTGATAACTTACTCTTTGAACGATTTTAGACCATCACTGTTGGTGTCAAAAAGCACAAAAAATTCGATGGTGCACAATGCAATTCACCTGGACGCCTTTCCCCTCTGAGATATCCATCTCTTACAAGGTTGGATTCAGATGGAGGAAATACAGGAACAAGTGCTCGCATCAAATCAGCTGGTGTCATAAAATCTTCTCCATCATTGGGACGAACAGATGCAAGATATTCAAACACCTTCAGAAGGAAAGATCGGTCCTATATAATTTGCTTATCGTGTAAAATCAAGATAGCATGAAAAATAAAGAGAATAAGAGTTATAAAGGTCTTTATAATAAATTAATAATGAAAAGAACAAAGAGAAGTTCGACATCTTTGGTCCACAATGTCCAGCATTGTAAGGCCATCAAGAGAAGACTAAATATCTAACAATTTATAGTCATAGAACTATTTGGTTTTCTTTTCTATCCTCCTTACTTGCCATTATCTATCTGAAAGTAAACATAATAAATTCATCGAAATTCTATCACTTGTCACTTGATGAAACCCTACAGTTTTAGGTTCAAACTCAAAGTACTGGCTTAAAGTTTGAAACTGAAAGGTTTAATGCTTAGCTGTTTCTTTGTCTTCTCAAAACAGAAAATGACATATGTAGTCTACTCAATTAGCAGCTCAATCAATTGTATTAAATTCATGTCATGTCAGTATCACAAGGAGAACAATTTCCATTAACTACCCCAAAGCTTAGTGAGTTCTCAAAAAAACCAGGTTCTGGAAATCTGCCTAACTATCACACTATAGAACTGCACATGAGGTTTTAGCACATTTTAGGCCGAATTAGTACAGTGCAGACTTTTCTTACAATAATAATTCGAATACAGATTCTTAATTTGTGCAGATCAAAATAAACACCTTCTCAGGAGGATTCCTCATTATAATGCGTTTCTCATAATTAAAGAATATCTTCCATCTATACGCCTCTGCACAACACCATAAAAAGCTACCCATACCACTACTTCGTACAAAAATTTCAAATCTAAATTCTAAAACAAACGTCGAGAAAAATTAACTACTCCATTTACCTCCGAAGAAAAATTAAGAATGACTATTTCTTTTTGAGCTGGCGACTATTGTGAAGCGGCGGGTGCTATGGTGGCGGCAGCCGAGCAGTCAGTTAAGGATACTTGCGGCGGAGACGAAGAAAGGGAGTGAAAAGAAAGGTGACGGTGTAGCTGGTAATAACCCCGGCCGAAATCCATCCTAGCGGAGAATTGACGGGGAAGCCTAGATGGCGGATAAGCGGTGGAGAATTTACAAATAACATCTATTTCTATTTCCAAAAACACTATGTTTCTCTATTTTCTTTTCTTATGGATCTTAATTAGAGTTTTTTCTTAAACTCCCTCATTTTTCAAAACTCTCAAAATTATTATTCAAACCATGGAAATATCTAAAATTCTGAAGAACTTATATAGTTTGAAACTACTTATCCAAACCTTGTTATTTGTTTGAAGTATCGATTGTTTATTTCAATTATTGCAATTTTTGTTCTTGGTTTGTCGTAATTTCTATTTTTATTAATTTGTGATTTTTTGAGTTTTTTTATGTATTTTTCTATAATATGAATTTTAATTTTGTAATAATTAATTATATTTAGATTAAAAATAATATAAATGATTATAAATAATATTGAGGTTGGAGGAGTGAATGGCCATTGATAAACTATAAAATAATTGATATAATTGATTGAATGGAATAATGATGATGTATAAGAGAGAAAAATAATTAAATGTTAAAAATCAAATTGTTATGTGATTGTGTGATTACTGATAAATATATTCGGAGTAAGGAGTTGTCAGCTTTAGTAAGTCGATTATGTACTTGTAATTTAGTTAGATTTCAATCTAATAAGTCTGATTTTGTAATTTTCAAAACACCAGTGCTCATGTGGTGTTTGGCTAAGCTTATTTTAAAGAACATATAAGATGTTTCAAGAAATTTATAAAGTGATGACTGACCAAGAACTTATAAGTTGTTAAAGTGTTTGGATAATTGATCTTATAAGTTAGAGAAAGAATCGTGAGTTAGAGATAAAGTTGACGAGAAATGAAGTTGGTAGTGTATTTGTAAAAATAACTAACTATAATAAAGTTATTTTAGTAAATTTGTGGTTCTTATAAGTTTATGAAAAAATAAGTTGGGGTTGAAGAACTTATTTTTAGAGGAACTTATAAGTTGTTGGAGCTTATTTTCATAACATTATGTTCGTTTAGAACTTATTTTGCCAAACGCTGACGAATTTTATAAAATTGCTTTGAAGAAATTTATGTTCACCAAACACCCTCTATGTCGATGCTTGTAGATATTTTCGAGAGAGAGAAAAAAAATGGTTATATTTTTTGTATTTAAATTAAATTCTAAGTCTTCTAGTTTAAAAAAAATGCCATGTGATGATGGGAGTTTTTTTTTCAAAGAAATCGAAATAAATATAATAAATAATGTAACTGAATATTATCGTCACCTAAACAATTATTTGAAAGATATTAGATTATAAGGTTAATAGAGATGGAAAATAAATAGTAGATTAGATTCTAGATGAAATTGAAAATAAAATAATAAT
This sequence comes from Salvia rosmarinus, assembly GCA_036937905.1. Taxonomy (NCBI): domain Eukaryota; kingdom Viridiplantae; phylum Streptophyta; class Magnoliopsida; order Lamiales; family Lamiaceae; genus Salvia; species Salvia rosmarinus. The sequence continues at coordinate 14,115,128 of CM072819.1, forward strand.
AATTATTCTAGTAAATTTTTTTACCAAATTTGTCATTCTAGCAATTATTATCATCAGTAAATGGAATTATGTAAAGTTGTCTTTTTATCCAAAAATTGTCATTCTAGTCAAAATTGTTATTATTAAGTGGAATAATGCAGCTTGCGTGGAGTCCATTTTCTATTTTTAGAAGATAATTGCAAATACTATTATAAATTCTAAAAAGTGGGTAAAATATCACCTATTATCTTAACATGCAGATTTTTTATATCTATGTTCAATGTACTAAGATTACAAATCCATCATAACTTATAGACCTTTTTCATGTTAATATCTTAATGATCGGATTCAGGCCAATCTGCCTAGTTACATGTCGACACATAAAAAAGTTATAAAATCTAAAAAATGTGAATTGCACACATGGTATTAAATTTTTAAATTCTAAAAGTATGAGTTGCATATGTGGCATTAATTTATTTATTTTTTGAAAGAAATTCAAACCCTATGGTCCCTACCCAATTCACCATCTCCTAAAACTCATAAAACTTCTACAATCTTATGCACCTCACATTCTGCCCCAGTGAGAAGTGATATTCATAATGCCCGAGGTCTTTGATTCTAGTCCATCATGGCGCGATCATTAAATTTCTGTATTAAATTGATAAAAAAAAAAAAAAAGTGATATTCATCTTTTTTGTATGTACTTGTCAAATCAAATAATTGAATAATGTAGTTAAAAAATGGGAAAAACTTAATATAACCTATCTAATAAATTTCAAACTCATTTTACCCCACCACTAAATTACATAAATTTTTTAACCATCTATACAAAAATTAACCCCCATCAATTACAAAAACTTACACGCCTAAAGCTTTACAAATTTAGTTTTGTTTTCCAATTCCGATACAACTTTTGATTGAAAATATTAAGTTTTCCCCTCTTTTCAAATATTTAAACTCTATCTCCCTCTCACATATTTCTCATATAAAACTCATATATTATCTCTCTCTACACGGTTAACCTTTCTTCCATCTCCATACTTATTTTCCCAACGACCAATCCACCCCCTACCTATTTTCCATCGGCCAACCTCCCTCATCTATTTTCCAACAGAAAAACATCCCCCCACCTATTTTCCGTCACCAACCTCCCCCACCCAACACCCATTTTCCACCGCCAACGGTGGCTAACCCACCCCACCTATTTTTCGACGAAAAACTGTTGGAAAATGTGTGCAGCAATCAGAACTTGCTCACGTACATAACTTAAAATGAAATGTAGAAGGAGATAAAACAACAATGAACTAAACAGATTGTAAAACAAATGTAACAAAAACCGTGAAAATTGCCAAGTCGAGGAGGCCTCTTTCCACAAGACGAGATACGCCCGGTGGTGCTCTCGATCTCGGGCGTATCGTCTCCAAAGGTAAACGGCAGCGTCTCGTGGCAAAGACCGCAGACCAACGAGCTCCGTGAACCGGACGGAGGCGAGGCGCAGCTTGGACACGAGCTATGTATGCAGAGTGCTGAGAGAATCTTTGGAATGCTTTAGACAAGAGGTGACTAATCTTTGGGAGACATGTCCTATTTATAGGCGTCGTCCCCGTGGGAAAGATCTTGGAGTCAACACCGCATTGATGTCGGGTGTTACGGAGTTATGTCCTCTATTGAGTGCGGGTCGCTTCGGAGACAACGTGGGCACGCTTCCCGCAGAGCCATCATGTCGAACGTTACCGACGGTTACGACGAATCGACAACACGTGCGTCCGTGTTCATTGGACGATCCGAACGCCTCTTGAGTGCAGCGCAGCCCAACGGATTGGGCCACACGAGTTGAGCCTCTGACCAACTCCATCTTTGGGCTCGATCAAACATTGATCCAAAATATGCGGCAATGGGCCACGAAACCGGGCCCACGAAACAAGCCCACGAACAAGCCCAAAATCCACGATCCACGGAATCAAACCGGCCGGGCTCGGACTGGGCCGGCCGGCGGCGCGTGTGGGCTTTACAACCCATCACTTGTGCACACAATTATACTAAGTGTTCAATGAACCACTTATATGACAATTAATGTATGTACATTAATCAATGTGGGATAAGGATTAATTAATCCATGCTTATCCCTTTAAGCACATAACTTCATGTTTAAGTGACCAACTTTGATCCATTATTTCTCACTCACCGGAAATCGGATTTGAGAATGTGAATACACCACGATCATCTACTCAAAACGTAGATCGATCCTATTCCATTTAATTTCACAAAATTAAACGTTACGTCACTCAAAATCTTTGTCAAAGTAGCTTCCTGGAAACTTGACCATATATAATATATATAAATATATATACGATTTCCAACAATCCCCCACATGAGTGGAAATAGCCATATGCATGTATGCAGACACAGCTCAGTCCTCAAGAGATGTTAAAATATTTGGACAAGTGGTTTATGGCATTGAACCTTCCATAGTTAGTACCATCGAGTACACAGGCATTAGTGGACACGATGCCTGAACTATTCCCCACAACGCACTTAGACAATAGTATTAACACTTTAACACCTCAACCTCATCCGCTCTCACGCTTGATTCCATTTTGGCCATGGACATCCACTTTGGATTCATAAGTGTTTTGTTTGAAGCGGCCCCACTTCGCACTTACATAGGTGATTCTTACCGAGTATCTTGTCATACTCAACCTCCTCGAGGTATCTTAGGAATCATTAAGAGTCAACGACTCAACCTCACCACTAGACAAGTTTTCGACACTCGTGTGCTTTCTAGGAACAGACTAACTCGAGTGTTTACACACGAACTCCTATAGCTTAGTTCTCCCATTGAACCAAGTTCTTGGGATCTCCAAATCATCATGGTTGGGTTACCACTATGATTGTTCTTAAGATGTGGATTTTAATCCCATTCCTCTAAAGAACTTGATCATTTGATCCCGATTCAATCCTTTGGTTAACGGATCCGCCAGATTATCTATCGACTTGACATAGTCAATTGATATAACCCCACTGAGATCAAATGCCTCACGGTATTATGTCGCCGACGATATGTCGAGACTTACCATTATACAAACCACTTTTCGCCTTCCAATAGCCGCCGGCTATCACGGTGAATCATCACCGGTGGCACGTGTTTAGACCAACATGGAATATCTTCCAAAATTACGAGCCACTCGGCTTCCTCACAAGCTTTATCCAAAGCTATGAATTACGATTCCATGGTGGATCGGGCTATACACGTCTGCTTCGTGGATCTCCAAGAAACAAAGACATCCCAATCGTGAACATGTACCCACTTGTAGAAAGTGAATCTTTCGTGTCGATATCCATTGGCATCACAAGATTCCTTCAAGTCGGGGATATCTCGTAAAATGCAGCCCATGATTTTGAGTATACTTCAAATACCTCAAAACTCTCACTAAAGCCTTCCAATGCTCCTTGCTTGGATTGCTCGTATAACGACTCAATTTGTTCACTACGCAAGCTATGTCGGGCCGGTGTAATTTGTAAGATACATCAAACACCCGATGACCTTAGCATAGTCTTCTTGCCCAACAGTTCACCCCGTTTACTCAAGTGAACATTGAGCTCCAATGGGATCTTAGCGAGCAAACTATCAAACGCATTGAATTTCTTAAGCACTTTCTCAACGTGGTGAGATTGTGTCAAGACAATTCCGTCGATCTTCTTAGAATCTTGATTCCAAGAATCACATCAGCTAAACCCATGTCCTTCATGTCAAAATTTCTATTTAACATGCGCTTTGTGTCATTAATGACTTGAGTATTACTACCCATGATCAACATGTTATCTACATACGCACACTATAACATAACCATTATTAGTGTTCTTAACGTGAGACACATTTGTCACACTCGTTGATCTTGAAAGCATTTGCCAACATGACATTGTCAAATTTCAAGTGCCATTGCAACGGCGCTTGTTTCAAACCATATAGAGACTTCACGAGTTTGCATACCTTGCCTCTCGAACAGTACAACAAACCCTTCTGGTTGCTCTATACATACCTCATCCTCAAGGTCACCATTCAAAACGCAGCTTAACGTCCATTTGATGAATCTCAAGATTGTGCAAAGCGAAGAATTGCGAAGCACCCTAATAGACGTAATCCTCGTCCGCACAGTGAATAGGTATCAAGAAATCATATCCTCTCTTTGTTTAAACCCTTTGACAACCAAACGGGCCTTATACTTTTCAATTGATCCATCTCGCCTTGACTTTCTTTTAAGGATCCATTTGCATCCTAAGGGCTTACAACCTTCCGCAAATCAACCAAGACCCAAGTGTGGTTTTGCAGAATGGAATCAATCTCGCTTTGAACAGCCTCTCGCCAAAGCATTCCGTCTGGCCGAGCATAGGCTACTTTGATCGAAGTTGGTTCTTCGTCCAACATGAACGCAATATAGTCAGGACCAAAATCCTTTGGCGTTCGACTCTCCGCCTCGCCTCGGTTCCGACCCTCCGGATCGCCTCGATCGCTATGCGATATCGGTTCTTCCTCCAAAGATTTAGAACTCGAAGCTTCACCATCGCCTATTGCTAGAACGGCTTCACTTTTATCCTTGTCTTTCTGTGGATAAACATTTTCAAAGAATATAACATTCCTTGATTCAATCGTCGTCCCCACATCATATCCGTACCTCGACTTGTGGATCGAAACGATAGGCGCCGCATTCAAATGCATACCCAATAAAGATACAATCGATCGTTTTAGGTCCAATTGTAACTTGTTTAGGAAGAGGCACCTCAACCTTCGCCAAACACCCCACAATTTGAGATATTTGTACGATGGCTTTCTTCCTTTCCACAACTCGTAAGGAGTGACATCCTTACTCTTAAGTGGAATCTTGTTCGAGATGTAGTTGGTCGTCAAAACTTCCCCCACAAGTTCGGGCAACCTCAACTAATCAACAAAGCATTCATCATCTCCTTATGTTCGATTTTTACGCTCAAAGAACGCCATTAGATTGAGGTGAATAAGGGCGTCGTTTGATGTATTATACCACTTTCGTTGCATAATGCCTCAAACGGAGCTACATATTCTCCCCTCTATCACTTCAACGATCTTAATTCGACAGCTTAGTTGATTCTCGGCTTCGTTCTTGAAGTTTTAAAAGCTTCATAGCCTCGCCTTTACTTACGAGAAGGTAAAGATAACAATATCTTGTATATCATCAATAAACGTGATGAAGTACTTTTAACACCTCTAGTTTGTACAAACTTTAAATCACACACATCGGTGTGAATAAGTTCTAGAGGCTTAGTGTCTGCTTCACCGAATGAAACGGTAACTTAGCCGTTTTGCTTCCACACAAACCTCACATTTCGTTTGTGTATTAACTTCATTTAACTTTAGTAAATCTAAATTTACTAATCTTTTATTGCATTTAGATTAACATGTCCTAATCTACAATGCCATAAATCGAGCACTCGGTCAGTAAGAGGAAGTAGATGCATTTTCATTAATAGCAATCTTGGGTACACAAGACATGACCATTACATTCAATTTGAAAAGACCCCGGTGAGATAACCCCTACCAAGGAACTTCCCAAACTTAGTTAAGACAAACTTGTCGACTCAAAACTAGTTTAAACCCTTGTTAACTAGAATCGAGCCCGACACTAAATTCTTGCGAATGTCCGGACATGCAGACATCCTTCAACGTGATCTCAATGCCGGACGACATCTTGAGCACCACATCACCAACTCCGCAACCTCGGACGAAGCTTGGTTCCCCATGTTGAGCTTCCTCCCTCAACAGCCTTGTAGGTGGAGAACGCATCTTTTCGGCGCAGACGCGCGCAGTCAGCCAAGATCGATGAACCATCCACCTTGATTCTCGACGTGGTTGAATTCTTCGGTCACCACAGCAGCCAAGTCATCTTTGTCCCATTTGTCAAGTCCTTCTCGACAATGTTGGCAACTTTCTTAGCCTTCTTCTTCTTAGTCGACGGTAGTCCTTACTCGTGTGGCCATGCTTGCCACAATTGTAATAGATCCCGTCAAACTTACGAGCAACCACCTTCCCTTGCCTTTGTCATGGACATTGGGACGAACACGCTTTGTTGGAGGACCGCCTCTCCAACAGTTGGCCTTCGCATCGAGCAAGCCTTTGCTTTTATATCTTGCTTCTTCACGCCGGACTCGATGCGCGGTTGACGATCAAGTCTTCAGCGTCATATCCTTTCGCTTGTGCTTAAGGTAGACCTTGAAGTCTCTCACCCCTGGGGTAGCTTCTCAATCATCATAGCGACGACAAAGCCGTGCGAACAAGGTGTGCCCTTCGGCTTGAACCTCGTGTACAATGAGTTGAAACTCTTGCACTTGGTCCATGATTGGTCGAGAATCGACCATCTTGTAGTCCAAATATTTGGCTACAATGAATTTCTTTAGACTGCATCATCACTACGGTACTTCTTTTCTAGCGCGTCTCACATACATTTGGATGTCGTTACAACAAAGATATACGCTTATACAAGCTATCTTCTAAACTACCAAGTATAAAATTTTTACAAAGGTAGTCGCCAAGTCTTGATTGTCATATCTTTGCTCGGACGTGAAAGTCATCACTTGACCCGAACGGCGGGCTCATCTTCCACCAAGAAATTGGCGAAGCCCAATGTCGTGAGGTAGAACAGCATCTTTTGCTGCCATCTCTTGAAGTCGGATCCTCCAAACTTCGACGGCTTCTCGGCGGGCGGCATCATCCTCGCGGTATGAATAGGCGTCGAGATCGATCCCAAACCGGATCCACCAACACCACTTGAAGTGTGCTGGAACATGGAACTCGAATGAGAACCACTAGTGTTAGATCCCATGGATCCAACAGTCGACCCACTGAAGAGTGCAGTCGTCGAGCCAATGGAACCACTAAAAGTGGAACCAAACGTTGAACCACTAAAAGTGGAACCAACAGTCGACCCAAAGGGTCCAATGGTTGACCCCGAAGGCATCGAACCAAACATGACCGAAGTCATAGTGCCAGAAATGGCAGCAGCAGCAGCAGAGGCAGCGTTAGAAGCGGCAGCAGCAGCGGCGACGGAGGCAGAGTCGGTGGCTGGAATAGTCGACATCTCCAAGCAAAGGTTTTTAGTTTTGAAAGTTTTTAGTCAATTTTAATGTCTCAACTCCTTCGTGGCAAGTAATATCTCGCCTTGCGATTGTTGGAAAATGTATGCGAGCGATGCAGAACTCGCCGGGCGTATTCTGACTTAAAGCAAATGTAGAAGGAGATAAAACAACAATGAACTAAATCGTATTGTAAAACAAATGTAACAAAAACCGTAGAAAATTGCCGAGTCGAGGAGGCCTCTTTCCACAAGACGAGATACGCCCGGTAGTGCTCTCGATCGGGCGTATCGTCTCCAAAGGTAAAACAGCAATGCCTCGTGGGTGGCAAACCGCAGACCAACGAGCTCCCATGAACCGGACGGAGGCGGGATGAGCTTGGACACGAGCTATGTATGGAAGGAGTGCTTTGAGAGAATCTTTGGAATGCTTTAGACATGAGGTGACTAATGCCGGGAGACATGTCCTATTTATAGCGCCGTCCCCTCATGGGAAGCATCTTTGAGTCAACACCGCATTGATGTCGGGTGTTACGGAGTTATGTCCTCTATTGAGTCGCGGTCGTTTCGGAGACAACGTGGGCACGTTTCCGCAGAGCCATCATGTCGGAACGTTACCGACGGTTACGACGAACCGGACAACACGTGCGTCCGTGTTCATTGGACGATCCGAACGCCTCTTCAGTGCACAAGCAGCTCAACGGATTGGGCCACACGAGTTGGGCCTCGGACCAACTCCATCTTTGGGCTCGATCAAACATTGATCCAAAATATGCGGGCAATGGGCCACGAAACCAGGCCCACGAAACAAGCCCACGAACAAGCCCAAAAATCCACGATCCACGGAATCGAAACCGGCCGGCTCGACTGCCCGGCCCGGCGGCGTGTGGGCTTTACAACCCATCACCGTGCACACAATTATACTAAGTGTTCAATGAACCACTTATATGACAATTAATGTATGTACATTAATCAATGTGGGATAAGGATTAATTAATCCATGCTTATCCTTTAAGCACATAACTTCATGTTTAAGTGACCAACTTTGATCCATTATTTCTCACTCACCGGAAATCGGATTTGAGAATGTGAATACACCACGATCATCTACTCAAAACGTAGATCGATCCTATGCCATTTAATTTCACAAAATTAAACGTTACGTCACTCAAAATCTTTGTCAAAGTAGCTTCCTGGAAACTTGACCATATATAATATATATAAATATATATACGATTTCCAACAAAACCTCCGCATCTATTTGAGCACAACAACGACTAACCTCGATGGTGACAACTTTGACTACGGCTAACTTGCTTTTTTTAAAGTCATCATCATTCTATGCTAGAATTTATATATTAGTTTTTCCAAATCTTGTTAAATTAAATTATTAATATTTTTTTACGTTATTTGATCACAAATTAAATTACTAAAACATAATTATAAACTAATATCATCACAAAATAATTACTAAAAATTAAAGTTACTTTTTTCTAATCTCAACCAAAAATAAAAATCTAGATAATTATTAAATTCAAAATTATAAAAAAGAAATAGGTTAGCCGTCGGTTGCCCCACCGACGACTAACCTCAATCATGATATCCAACGGAGGCTAATAATTTTAATGCATTCCAAATATGTTCATTTATCTAAATATAAATATTTAATAATGTTTGGCATTTTAATTATTATTTTAAATTAATGTTTAAGATAATTTATAAACCACAAATAAATAAATGAAATGAAATGGTAATTGTAATTCCCGTTGAATTCAAAAAAAGTGTAAATATAAATAAATGAAATGTCGTACTCTGCACCGACACAACAACTTTCTTGCCCTCAATTTTCCTATCCTCAATTTTCCTTCCCGCATGTTGTGTGTTAGTAAGAGTAATTACAAGATCTTAGGGATAGTCCCATGGTTAAGGTGGATTCATGTGGCTGAGAGGTCACAAGTTCGAACTCTACTAAATGCCTCTATGAGTTTGAGCATGTCACACCTGATTTTCCAAATATGGTTTATATGTCCTGTGTGGTTTGCAGGCCATTCAAAATTGTATTGGCTCAACTAGGATTTTTTTTAGGTTAGTCGAAATCATTCAAAATTAGTAAAATTGTATAAGTCCAACATTATTGATTTATAGGGGGGATTCTGCATAATAGTGTTAGACTCTGTTTAGTTGATGGATAAGGGTAGATGAACAAAAGACATCCAATTATATCAAGTCCCTCGTGACGTAGTATTTGAATTTCTGTATTAAATTGATAAAAAAAAATTATTTTACACATTAAAATATTAAAATCCTCGATCCAATTTTATACTAACTAAATATGTATCCAACAAATTAAAAATTCCCCATAATTATTATGTTCAAAGCTAAAAAAGCATTTGCAAGAAGTGGAATCCGAGAAAACGTATTATCCACATTTAATTGGAAAGCAAGAGCCCAACTATAATGAAAGCAATTTGTATAGAAGAGCGTTTTGTTCAGATATTTGGTTTATATCATCACAATAATTGTCGGCTTCGGTCTAATCAATCGAGCCCCTATCTCATGACTATGAATTGTTGTCACGTATTAATATATCGTGCAGAGTTATAAATGACTACAAATTTTCAGAAAATAAATTATCTAGGTATTTTTTTCATAAAATAATATTTATCTTTATTTTTTCAGAAATATGATCTCAAATGACTGTTGTCACATTCTCAGATCCCACAATTTATAGGTAAATTTTTTAAAACAAAATTATTGTTGGAGACAAAAGATATAGATCGAGCAGTATGTGCTCCATCCTAATTTGTTTAAATTGTTGATGGAACTTCATGAATAAGATTTAAGCATGCTTTCATTTCAATTGAGTCGAAATATTTTAATTAAATAGAACAAAGTCCCTGAATAAATAATTTCCACTAATTCAATTATTATTTCTATTTATCAAACTCCACCCGAAGTTACATCTCACCACACATGAATTGTAGTTAAAATTATCATTAAAGTGCCTAATAAGTTTGTATTTTTTAAAGGGAAAATACCATTTAACACTTCAACGTTTACGGTTTTTTACATCCATGTCCCAACGTAAGTATAATAATAAATCAACCTATAACTTTTTAAATGAGTTCACAAAAATATCCTGACCACCGAATTCATGCTAATTTTTTCTAGCTGGCATATCAAAGTCCACATTAATTACATACGTGGAATAAAAAATTAAACAATATCCAAGAAAAAATAAAACAACATCTTTTATTCGATTTATTGTTGTCAACTCCTTATTTAGGGCTCTCTCTACAGACGCAAGGAGGAGTGAGATAGAGCCTGAAACGATGTCGCAGAACGGGAAATTGATGCCCAATCTCGACGAGAAGACCATCAAAGTTCTCAATCTGGCGGTGCTACATTGGATCAATCCATTCGCGGAGGAGATTCTCATCACCGCCGCCCAAGTGACCTTTTACGAATTCAACATTGACACTAGCCAATGGGTATGCTCTCTGAATACATTAATCCCGTAGGAATTTAGTTGTTGAATTGATAATTAGTGTTATATATGTAAATATAATATATATGATAGATGCATATTAGAATCCTATTAGAATTAGAGTTAGAATCCTATTAGGATTAGGGTTAAAATCCTATTAGGATTAGGGTTATTCACATGTATATATAGGAGCTCTTTTCTTTGAATAAAATGTACTTTTCATTCCCATCTCATATGATAACATGGTATCGAGCACTAGGTTCTATGGTTTCAATTTGTGGTCCTAGGGTTTTCAATTTCGTGGTTTTTGCGATGTGAAGAATGCATTCCTTCACGGAGATCTAACTGACATCATCTATATGGAGCAACCGCCCGATTTTGTTGCTCAGGTGGGGGTCCGTAAGGTGTGCTATCTCCGTAAGTCATTGTATGGTTTGAAGCAAAGCCCTCGTGCATGGTTTGAATACGTTTGCACGAGCAGCCACGATTGGCTTGAAGCAATCAGATGTCGATGATTCTATTTTCTACAAGAATTCGATAGCGGCCTTATCCTATTGGTTGTATATGTGGATGACATTGTGATTGCGGTAGTGACACTAAAGGGATTGCATCTCTGCGAACTTTCTCGCAAACTCAATTTAATACCAAAGATTTGGGAGAACTTAAGTATTTTCTTGGCATTGAAGTTCGAGAAGTAAGAAAGGGATTTTCTTATCTCGGAGGAAGTATGTACTCGACTTGCTCTCGAGATCGGAAACTTGTGTGCTAAACCTTGAAGCACTCGATGATTCCTAATCTACGGCTTACTAAAGATGGTGTTCCTTTTGAAGATCCGAGAGATATCGCAGATTAGTTGGGAAGTGAACTATTTGAGAGTGACATGTCCGCACATTGATTCTCGGTCGGTGTGGTGAGTCAAGATATGTCATCTTCAATCAGATCATTGGAAAGCAGTTGAGCAAATTCTATGTTATTTGAAAGGAGCACCAGGGCGAGAGATCGTGTATGGTGATTATGGTCATGATAGAATCGAGGGATTTTCTGATGCAGATTATGCGGGATCAAGGAAGATTGAAGATCTACCTCGGATATTGTGTGTTCTTTGGTGGAAATTTAATTTCGTGGAAAAGCAAGCGAATGAATGTGGTGTCACTATCGAGTGCAGTAGTCCGAGTACGAGCAATGGCTAAATCTGGGGTCGACTAACAAGTGCAGGGTCGGCACCCTACACGAAATTATCTGCACCGATCCCGATTTTACCAAAACTAATACCCGATCCCTAATTGCTTTTGCTAAGTCGGTACCCTAATACCGTCTCGGGTAACCGAATCGGGTATTAGGGTACCCAAAACACCCAGATTTCAGATCCTCGGCCACTTCTTCTTTTTTTCTTTTTTTTTTGTTGTTGTTTCAATCTGTTTAAAAAAATCGCAACAAGATACAAATCACGCAAGAAATCCAAATCATCCCCATTTTTGAGGGTTCTTCAACGACCGCAACCCGTAGGGAAAAAGTCGATCATTTTCGCCGATTGGAGTGGGAAGAGAGGCGGAGGAGTGGATATGCTCTGGTCAAATTACTTGACTAGAAATAGAAAAAGAAGAAAAAGAGAGCAAGAAGAAGAAGATGAAGAATGAGATAGCTAAAAGAAAGAAAGAAATTTATGAATACTTGGAGTGAGAGGAATGAAAAGGGACGCCTGAGCGAGATGAAGAAGGATCAAGGAGTGGTTGCAAAAAATTAAATGAATTTAAGACTAAAAAGAATAAAGAGAACGAAAGTGTTGAAGAAATGAGAAAAAATTTGGATGAGAACTTACTAATTGTCACATCACATTGAAAAAGGGGTGGAGTAGGTGATGTTGCAGAAGCTTGCAGAAGCAAGTAGCTCTTTGCCTCTCCACGTGAAAATTCACAGCTCATGTACAAACCTTTCACAAGAAACAATGCATATGATATATTAAATGTGGGTATTTGGGTATACCCGATACCCGATTTTTTTAGACACGAACTACCCGGTACCGACCCGATAATCGATAAAAACGGTTATCGGTGCCCATCATCGATCGGTCGGGTCGGGTCGGGTAATACCCGATACCCGAAACCCGGCTAGTCACCCCTAGCTAAATCTACATGTGAGATTTTGTCTATTCATAAGTTTCTAAGTGAAGTGGGCTTACATGTCTCAATGTTCGCCGCTATGGTGTGACAATCGATCGCTGCGCATATTGCTTCTAACTCGCTTTTCCATGAACGAACCAAACACATTGAGATTGATTGTCACTTCGCTCGAGAGAAGATTTAGAGTGGGCTGATTTCTACTGGATATATGAAGATCAAGATCGCTTAGGATATTTATTTACTAAGTCGCTTAATGGTGTTAGGATTGATTATCTTTGTAACAAGTGGGCATGATTAACATCTATGCTCCACTTGAGGGGGAGTGTTATATATGTAAATATAATATATATGATAGATGCATATTAGAATCCTATTAGGATTAGAGTTAGAATCCTATTAGGATTAGGGTTAAAATCCTATTAGGATTAGGGTTATTCACATGTATATATAGAAGCTCTTTTCTTTGAATAAAATGTACTTTTCATTCCCCATCTCATATGATAACAATTAGTTTAGCGGTTTTGTTTAATTTGGTGATTGTGAATGTTGGTTGGCAGAGTCGAAAGGATGAGGAAGGTTCACTTTTTATCGTGAAAAGGTGAGGCCTTTTTCGTTTATGATTTCCGATTGATTAATTTATTAGGGAATTTGGAGTCATGCTCGATTTGCTGAATCGTGCAATTGGGCCGGACGTAGCTCAGGGGTTCGTCTTCATGTTGTCGTCGGAATTGGAGGCGGAGGCGGAGGCAGAAGGCTCAATAGGGACGGGCTCGAAGTCATCGTCGTCTTTGTTTTGTGGGTTTTCGAAGTCGATTCGAGCTTCTGTACTCGCCATTGTTGGTGGACTGTGTGTGTATGAGAGAGAAATGCAAAGGGGGGAGGGGGGAGAAGATAAGGTAATGATGGATAAAGACTGAAGAGGGAAGAATTATGGGTTTTTGTTTGTGGATTAGCGAACGAGAAACGACATCGTTTTATTTTTTTCTTGAATATTATATAAATTTGAATTCCACGTGTGTAATTAACGTGGATTTCTGATATGTCAAGTAGACAAAATTGGTCTGAATTCGATGGTCAGGAAGTTATTGTGAACTCATTTGAAAGGTTATAATCTGATTTATTTTTATGCTTATGTTGTAACACAAATGTAAAAAGTCACAAACTTTGGAGTTTTAAATGTATATTTCTTTTTTTAAATAATACCGAATCAACATGGAATAATTTGATTTGATATGATTTTCATAACATGTACTGTATAATACATTGCTGAACAACAGAGCTTACAAGGAAGAGTGCTGTCTTGCAGTCCAAGTAAATTTACTCACTTTAGTAGCAGAAAATTAATGTTGCATTGGACTTATCAACGTTCATATCTAATTTTTATTTCACTGTATATATTTATATATATGCAAGAACAAATTTAAACGAATGTATAAGTACCTCCCCCGCAGTCTTTGTATGTGAACTGGACTTTTTATCCAACTGCGTTTTTGTCCTTATTTTGTAACTCATAGTTACACGTAATTATACACGACTCGATTTATGGGATTTCCAGACAAAATGTCCTAAATTTATTGGTGCCAAGCGCAAAGAAAGTTTTAAAAATTTATCCACACGTATATATATATGTTGGCCACTTTTCACTAAAATCGATAAATTTCGGTCTGATTTATCTCCTGTCAATTTCAGATATAATTTTATTAATGAGTATGATAATGCGTAGAAAATAGGGGATGAGTATTAAAAGGTAGTCACTCCTATTTGTTGACAATTTATCATTCTTGATGTCGGTTTTGGTAAGTAGAAGATTCCAACAACTACACCACTGCATTGCCGAACTACCTCTAACTTACGTTTCACCAAAATCTTGCTACTTTATCATCATTCATCTTCACTCTCTAACAAGATCACAATTTACTAATTGAAGGTTGAATAATGAGAATGAATCGAAGCAAATTACAATTTTAAATGAATCGAACCGAACTTGAAATATAATCAAAAGGACCTAATTGATGGATTTGATTATATTTCTCAGTTTCAATTAAACTTTCTGTACCATAAACAATTTTATTACACAAAATATCAAATTAGTGCAGGGAAACAATTAATAGGGATCGATTTGATTTACTCATTGAGATTACGCTAGAAGTATATTTGCTCATCCGCCCTAAAAGAATATAAATATTAGTAAAAATAGAACATGGTGGGCCATAATGTTTTAGGTGCACTCTAAACCACCCCTACCCTACTACACCCCCCTTCCAGATAACATCAACCTCCTCCTCATTGTGGATAACATCCACTTGTTGGAGTCAATCCAATATTAATTCAATCATAGATAGGAACGTTATTTAATAATATATTTATAGCTTTACTGGTGTCTGATTATACAATTCTATCATAATATTTTGATATGTGAAATTATTGTCGTATATCTTCCGAAATTCAATATATTTTTGGATTTTTTTTCGTTCGGATCTTATTTAGCCCATTACTACTAGGTAAAGACTAATTTAAAATAGCTCATACTGAATTGAGTAAGGTGGATTATTTCAGGATATGTTTTGAATTTGTTGAGATATTTTGCATGTCAACTTGGACAAGTCCAACTCTTATTTTCTCTGATAATATACGTACGATCTCATCAAAATATTGTTTATGATTATCTTAATGCAGAACTTGCGACTCATGAAAGTTACATTGTACAACTAGTTATATAAACGGATGGTGCAAGTAAGAGTTGGTTTAGACAACTATTTTGGTATTCATATTTTGGCCTTATATCCCACCCAAAGGTTGGAGAAGGCCCCAAACTTCTCAACTCCGCCAACCAATAAAATAAATATTAATTGTAAACTTGCTTCTATCAATGTAATGGAAGACTTTGTCTAATTATCACAAATATAAATTCCATTGATATTTTAAAATCAAGCTTATAGTATACAATTTACTTAGTTCGTAGATATCGAATAGATCGTACTAGTGTGATCTTCACGGACTTAACTCAATTGATTAAAAACTAGCATGTGGAATAATGTCGTACGAGTGCAATATGAAGTTGTTACACTCCTTATCGTCCATACTATGAGGAAAGTTTTTGAGTAAATCATGATTATTGTCCTGTTTTTTAAAATTCAATTTAACTTAAATTTGTAGCGAAAAAATTCATTCCGATTTCTTTGCTGACATAATATTTTCAATATCTATTGCAGAAATAATATTATTGTACATTTGAAATGACATTATTTAAAGGTTAATATTGCATTGGAGATGAACATTCACGTACACTTTCATTTCAAAGCTACGTACACTATGCCCACTTTTAAAATCTAGGAGTCTAGTAACCAATATTTTGATTCTGTTTTGAAATTTATACAACTCCCAATTTACAGTATAGGATAGTCATGCTATCAAAAATCTGCATCGAACTTGTTTCTCTTTACATTGAAATTTTGTAATTATTTTTTATTAAAAGATTAGTTTCACTCAAATTTTGGATTACAAACGCGATTATCCTGTACCAAAAAATGAATCGGATCTAAATTTAAAAATGAATTCAATTTACTAAAATACTAATTTATTAATGTCAAAAATGCAGTCTATTCGTAAAAGCATGCCTAACCTCAGAGATAATTTTAAAAATTACTTCGAATCACCATTTATTTAGGATTATCTTAAAAAAAGTTTAAAATAAAAAGCAATCCTTAAACTAAAGTAAGTAAATTGTAGCTATTGTTTATCGATTTGCGAGCCGCAAATGGACCATACATTCTAATACGTGGCGTCTAGGCCGCAACGCTTGAAGGATTTCGATGCTCGAAACGACTCCAGCTCGAGTCGTTTCGCATTATTATGTCAATTTGCAGCCGTAGGATTAGATTCCCCTCAACAACATTTACTTGATGGTGGACCCCACCTCCAGACCAAACTTTACCCTCCCTTTTCCCCCACTATCCCTCTCCTCGCGTCGAATTTGCGAGACGTGCCATCGCCTTCCCACCTATAAATCCCCCCTTTTACACCAGCTAGGTTTGCCAAACTGAAGAGCCACAGGGCACTTTAGAAAAGTATTACTAAAATATTCCCTCTCTATCTCTCTCTCTCTCTCTAGAAACAATACCTTTCTTCAGGTGAGAGGACACAAGGAAAGAGGAAAAAATCAGCGATGGCTACGTCTTCTAGAAGGTCGAGCGGGCCGGTTTTGCCGGGGCAGCGCTCCGGCGCCCTGCGGAATTCCTCGTTTATGACGTCGGAGTCGTCGCCTTCACGTCGTCGTCGTTCGCTTCGTCTACCAGCTACTATTCCTCATCTCATGCATCTGGTTTCTTCAACCAGCGCCGTGCAGCGTCCCCCACGCGCGTCAACCTCCACGGACTGTCCCCGCCACCTACGTCGCGGTCCGTTCGCTTCGCGATCGATAGATCCATATCTCCGCGGCGCTCGATCACGACAGCGCCGCGCAACCAGGTCGTGCAGAGGAGCGGCGGCGGGGCGTCAATATTCAGAAGAGGACGTGCTTGTGCTCGCCGACGAGCCATCCAGGTTCGTTTCGATGTGCTTTGCACAAAAACAGCTTCGGCGGCGGCTGTGGGAATCAATCGATTTCATACTCACCGAACCGCCTGAACATGAGGAGATCTGCGATGACGAATTCTCTTGTGCGGATTGGTACCGTGGAAGGAGATCTGGTGAAGCGAGCTCTAGCGGCTTTGATCCGTCCGTCGTCGCACCAGCAGCGCCGCCGAGCTGACTTCTGTCCGCGGCCGAGCCGTTTATCGGTTATGTCCAACGCCGACGACCTCTGACGAAGCAAGCCGAGTTTGCAGGTTTGGTTATTTGATGTTGTTCGAAATCCCACTCGCACGACGAATGCGTCCCGATCCGCGGCGGCGAGCGGCGACACCTGAGCAATTTTTGGAAACAGGGAAGCTGATGTTTGTGTTGGTTGTACATATGATTTCCAAATGAAGGACATATTTTGGATTTAAAATAGAGCATTCTCCATCCATCCAATTAAATGAATCTAATCGAATTTGACCGGCCACCACAAACAATCAGGAAGAAACTATAATTCAAGCTAAAATTTTTGGATCAAGTTGTCTGCGTGTTGATTTTGAGTTTGGGGCTGATTGAGATTATCGGCATCATTCCATTCTCATTGCAGCGTCGGTATTCCGTTACGTTTATCGTGTCGTTTCCGTTCAATTGTCCATCAGCCGTTCGTCCGTTGATTCGTATGAAGTAATTTTCCGTAAGTTTGTTTCAATTTTTCATTATCATTATTATTATTGCTTAACATAAAATTGACCCCATTTTATGAGCTCTGCTTTTCATCTTAATTTGTGTTGAGATCTGTAGAAGCGTTACGTGCAAGGATGGCAGAGTGATTATTGTCAAACTCAAAGCTTCGAAGTTCGTGGCTATTGACTTTGATACTCGTTTACCTGAACTTGGAAGCTGGGATGGATGGAACTCCAGAAATTACTAAAATCTGCTGATATTACGGAAGGAAGTTACTGCGGATGACTGGATGAGTCGACCGTATAAAACACAATGGACTAATAAATTTTATAGAGCATATGTATTCAACCTCACAGATAATATTTTATTAATTTAATACATAATTTCTGGACTAATAAAATAAAATGAAAAAGGTTACGAATACGAGGTTGAAGTGATGGGTAATGGTGGCCAGCTGGACATACGTAGATGTGGGCCAATGAGGGGGGATAAGAGAATCCAGAAATACCCAGCTAGCAACCCTCATCACCTCTTGAATTTTTTATGAATGTGGACAACAAAAATACTTACTTTATACCAACATAGACAAAATTTAGTGGTTGTTTTAGTAAAGAAGTGTTGGATGATAGAATTATCTAGTTGGCACACATCTCAGTGCTATTGGAGAAACTTATAATTACTCAATTTCCCAATTGATATTTTGGGTAGCAAAATAGTTTCGAAATACGATATTTATTGGGGATGGAGATAGTTTTTCCAAGTTCTTTTATTTCTATGACCGAAAAGTAGGACGTGCAAAGCTTGTTTCACTATAATTTTCGGTTATCGGTGGTAAGAAAGAAGAGAGTTCGAAATTTCACAAACACCATCTTTAATTTGTATTTAATATTCAGTAGCGGTGGTTTAAAACTTACTCTTTTAATTGGTATTTAATATTCAGTAGCGTGGTTTAAAACTTGTTCTCTTTGTTCTTTTCGAAGTATTCTCTATTATTAAATCATAAATTTATATTTGTAATTTTATTAATTACTATAATAAATACATTTATATAGCTAATTATTAATTTTTAAAATATTAAATAAGAATAAATAAGAAATATATCATAATTTTATTCTTAAATTATGAACTAAAATATTTATTAAAAAATAAGAAAAATTGCTAATAAGATATTTAGAAAAAAGGGGGATGGAGTATATCTAATCACAAACATTTTTTTCTTGTTCATTAATACTCCTTTCATCTCATCCAAGACGGTCCATTTTTTTCGATACGATTATTTAGGAGAATGTTATAAAGTGATAAAAAATAGGTTTCATAACTTTTGAAACGATAATTATTCAATAAAAAGTAAACATGTCATTTTGAATGTGACATCCAAAAAATAAATATATATTATCGACGAAAAGATTATTAACTTAGGTGTATAATAATACTCGGTAATCAAATGCGTTGAGTTCCGCAGTTGATAAACAAGTAATTTGGTGCCTCGATTGGTTATTTCTAGAAGCAAATTAGAAGAGCGCACAACTAAAATTTCCGCTGACATGTACTTTTCTTTAAGTAAATTGGATATTTCAGTCCAAATAAAAAAAATTGTAAATTCTTATTAAATTGCGTAGTAGTTAAGTGAAAGTGAAAAATTAATATCAAAGTTTTGTGTGTTGCCTTTTTCGTACAGAATGCACGATATCGTCTAATTAGGAGTTGATATTTGAAAATTTCCGGATCAAATGGAAAGGGGAATGATTCTATACCAATTTCATAATATTAACATAGTTTTTAAGAAATAGGCTAATATTCAAATATAGTGTGATTTTTATTTGTATAGATATTTTATAATATGACATTCTAGAGTATTTAAATATGAACCGGTTTCCATTGTTATATATATAGTTTGTTTGTTTGACAAAATAAAATGTGATATGGACTAATGATAGGATACTACCAACTACTGCGCCAAAGATCGCGCCTAATACAATTAAACCTCGACGTCGCTCTACCGACAAGCTCGCCTATGAAGAATCCTGGCCGTGGAACGCAGAAAGCTCACCATATCTAAAAGAATCCTAATCCAAGAGGATAGGATCTCGAATCCTAGTTAGAGAAGACCGGATTCGAGATCTAAGTCAATACATCATTGTGTATAAATAGAGGCTAGATGAGACGACATAGATTCATTCACTCTTTGTAATCACTTATACTTTCAATACACATACTCTCTCTCGCCCGTGGACGTAGATCTTATTCACGATCGAACCACGTAAATCTCGGTGTTCGCTCTTGCATTTATTTCCTTACGAATTTAAGATCGATCATTGGCGCCGTCGTGGGAACCGAAATTTTGTGTTTCGATCAACCTTTGTTTGCTGTGGAAGTAATCACGACTGGTACACCGAAGCCACGCCTCCAGGACCGTCGCAAGAACAACAACGCCGACGGCGAAAGGAACGCCGAGCTCAACTCGGGAAGAGCCCAATCGGAGAAGGAACCCCGAGGGGCATGTCCAAAGTCTCGACGAGCACGGACACCCGCCTGCGAGGCGAGGTTACCATAGCGAAGACAATCGTAGCAACAATCCGGGAAACTCGGCTCATAAGTAAACCTCAGCGACGTCGTCGAGGATTTCTCGAAAAAACAAGGAGAGCTTTCTCCGGTTCCTCGGTGAAGCACGGGGTCGGCCACGTCACAAGAGCGGTATACGAAGCCTCGTCTAGATACGAGGCATCACAACGAGGTCGGGGCCCAAACCGACCGCGCAAGAACGAAAGCAACGCGGAGAGGGCGTCGAGATCGTCGCTAAGCCGGCCTCGATCGCCAATCCATCCAGCGAACTCGCCCGATCTCCGTGGGATGAGCGGTAGGGAAGAGGCATCATGGCCGCCACGAAGTCGGTCCGAGTCACCTAAATGAGTTCGATCGTCGAACTCGGCCCCGATCTCGAGGGGCGGCTTCGATGGATACGGGAAGATAGTGCTTCCGTTCTCAAATAGGATACTAAACACTTCTCCCCGGATAAATACCGGGTTCCAAGCATCGCCCCCTTACGGGTCGAGGACCCACGTAACTTCCTCTCGGTTCCCAATACAACATGATCAACCAAAAGCTCGGCTCGGTTCACATGTGTAAACTTCTTCCGGAGTTACTCGTCGACAACGCCCGCGGTGGTTCGACGGTTTACCTCTGGAAGCATCGCTCTGTCGCGACGATGGCCGCTTCCACCAAGGTTCTTCCAAAAGGAGAATCAATCAAAACGCCATCGCACACCTCCTCCGCCATAAGGCAAAGCCGTAATGAGTCCATCGGCGACTTCATGACAAGGTTTAACAAGGAGTGCTGAAGGTCAAGACGTGAGCGACTGTTAGTCGTCTCGGCCTTCCAAACGGCATATTGCGGGGCCTTATCCGAGAGATCGTCAATGCACGAACCTCAGATCTTAATGTAGCTGTGGCGCATAGCCAACCGGTTCGCCAAAGCGGACGAGGCCCGACAAAGCGCGAAGCGAGCAAGCGCAGACCTTCGGAAAGAGGAAGAAGAGACGAAGGAAGGAAGATCGGAACGAGGCGGCGAAGCGCTTGGGCCATTATCGTCAGATAAAGTCGAGTGCTCGGTCCTGCGACGCCTCGGAACGACCCAAGTACACCGTTGGACGGCCGAGGCGCGAAATCTCACGCTCCACATGAACACATTAGAAGCCTCGACCGATGGCGGGAGGAAGAGGTGCCGACCTCTTGATAAATATTGCTCATTCCATAATGATTACAGGCACGACATCGAAGAGTGCAACGAGCTCATGGGTGAAATAGAGATCTAGTTGGGACGGATCCTCAAGAAATACTGAGGATGAGTCGCCAAGCCGACCAAAGTCGAAAAGAAAAGAGGAAGAGGAAATTGTGCTCCTACAAAAAAACAAAGCGCGAAGACCGCGAGGAAGGAGATGATGAGCCCCAATATGACGGGTGGTCTCCACTATTACAGGGCTCCCGGGAGTCAATGAAGTCCTCCACAAGGCCGATGCCGAAGTCCACAGAACCAAGTGAACCCGCCAATAAGAGGTTCGAAAGGACGAGGCGATCACCTTCTCCGAAGGCGACCCGTTCTCGCGACGGTACCCCACCGGGATGCATTGGTGATCCGTAGTGGTCGCAAATAAGTTGGTGAAACAGCGTTTACATCGGCAGTGGCGTCGGTGAGCATCCTTTAAGGAATGCTTTGACAAGCTAGGAGTGGAAGACGCCTCGCCTGACCCACGCCTCTCCGAAGCTTCGTCCCGGAAGAGGCGCGCCCGGAAGGAATAATCGAGCTACCGTCACGGTGGGAAAGCACCGACGACCTCGACCAAGGTGGTGCGGTTCTTCGTGGTGAAGGCCAACTCGCCGTATAACATCATACTAGGCGAGATTGGTGAGCAGCTGTAAGGCGGTATGCTCGGCGTACCACGACGATAAAAATACCCACCACGAGGGAACGGCCGTGATCCGAGGCGATCGGCAAGCCAGAGTGTATGCAAGTTGCCTTACGAGTGCGGGACCTCGGTCCAACACCCACAAGCATAGCGATTAAAGAAACCCGAAGAGTTGGGTCCGGAAGTACATGCTCCACGACAATCGGTGGAAGAGGTCGCATTGTACAAAGATGAGCCATTGAAGGTCGTCCATGTTGGTTTCACCACGACACCGAAGTGAAGGATCGATCATCCAACTCCTAAGGAATTCGAGACGTGTTTGCTTGGTCTCCTCGACATGACCGAGTCTCGCCGAGTATCGTCACTCACGGCTCGATATCGACCGAACCTGGCCGATTCGGCGAAGCAAAGAATCTTATGGCCAACGCAGACCAAGTCATTCATGACGAGGTGAACCCGACTATTAAAAGCACGCATCTTGTTCGGGTCAAATATCCCACTGGATAGCCAACCCGGTGATGGTGAAGAAAGGAGGAGGGATGGCGAATGTGTATTACTACACCGACCTCAACAAGCATTGCCCAAAGGATTGCTATCCCTTCCCAACATTGACAAGAAGGTCGGCGCGTTGGTCGGCATTTAAGTCTTGATTTCTTGGACTTATACAAAGGGTATCACCAAGTCGATGGATGACGAAGCGGCCAAAACGACCATTACCGACTTGAGTCTTCGCATATAAAAGATGCCATTCGGCCTTAAAAATCACGGGGCTACCTATCAAGGATGGTGGACAAATATTTCAGCCCTACATAGGTCGAATGTGGAGGTATCGTAGGCGACATCGTCGTCAAAGCAAGGAAGAAGCCGCGTGTGGCCGACCTCGGATCGTCCTCGGCCTTCTTGAAAATCGACCTAAAGTCGAATCCCAATGCACATTTGCGGTCCGTCGGAAAGTTCTTAGGGTGTTGGGTTTCACGAAGAAGGGCTAAAAGCAAACCCGACCAAGGTCCAAACCATTTTGGAAATGAAGATCGAAGACCATCCATGGCGTACACAAGGCGGCAGGTGCATAGCCGCGCTAAGCCGCTTTCTTTCAAAAGCCGCGGATAGCGACTACCTTCTTCAGATACTAAAAAAGCCGAAATTCTCATGGGATGAGGTGCAGTCCGCCGAAGACCTCGAGAGCTACCTTGCCAAGCTCCCCACTCTGTCAGTCCCAAAGAGGGAGGGTCCTTTTCTCTACCTCGCCGCCTCGGACGAATCCATAAGTGCGGTCACAGTGCGAGAAGAGGACGTCGGCTCGGTGTATTTCATCGACCCGAGCACTAAAGGCCGGAAACTAGGTATCGACCCACAGAAGCTTGCCTTAGCATTGGTAAATGCCGCGAGGAGGCTACGTCCGTCTTCCATGCACATCCTTGTCTGAGTCCTCACTGACCCACCCCGGCAAGTATTGGCTGAGCCAGGCTGTCGGGAGAATCGCGAAATGGGCAATCGAGCCGGCGAGCACGATATAACCTTCGCCTTGCCAGCCATCAAAAGGTCAAGCCTAGCGGATTTCTTCGAGTCTAACCGTCGAAAAACCGCCCAGCGAGTCCGTGTCGAGGCGATGCGAGCCGAACCATGGTTGAAACACCGGTCTTGTGACTCTACGTTAATGAGGGCTTGGAAACAAAATAGCGGAGCGGTATCTTACTCCTAGGCCGGACGACCAAGAGATCGCCTACTCACCGGTTCACATTCAAAAATCGAATAGCGAGTAGAGTATGAGGCGTTGATCGCGGAGGACTTCGCCTCGCTCAAAGTCTCGAGATACGAGCCGTGCGAGTTCATGGCGACTCTCAGTGGTCGTAAGCCAAATGTTGGGAAAATCACGAGGCCAAAGCGGAGAATGAAGAAGTATCTCGAAAAGCAAAAAGCACCAGCGGACTTTCTCACACTTCCGGATAGTTCGCATCGAGGGCAAAATAGCCGGTGACATCTTAAGTAAATTGGCCTCGACATCAGAGCGAGCCCGGTAGAGGAAGTCCAAAGGGAGTATAAGCGATGCGAAGGCGGAGCCGAGGTCAACATAGTCTCGGATGAAGAACCCGATTGGATGACTCCCATTCGAGAGTACGGAGAAGAGCGAATCCTTGCGACAAGTGGAGGCTAGGAGGATCTGAACAAATCTCTGCGATATACAATTGAGCGAGGGAGTCCTATCTGATCGTATCTCCAACCTCTCTTAAGGTGCTTGGGACCGAACCAGCTAATTACGTTTCACGAGAAATACACGAAGGTTCGTGCGGAAGCCACATCGGACCCGAGCATTGTCAAAGAAAGTCATGCGATGGGGATACTATTGGCGACAATGTTCGAAGACTCGGTGGACCTCGTAAAAAGTGTCAGAAGTGTCAAATCATGGGAATGTACCAAGGCTACCCTGGACCGACCTCGCCTCCGTCTGAGCCCTTGGCGTTTATGCAATGGGGATCGACATTGTGGGCCCCTTTTGTAAAACACCGGGACAGCTCAATTTTAATTGTTGCAATCGACTACTTCGAAGTGGGTGGAAGGCGAGCCCTTGGCGAAAATCACAAGCAAAACGCCTCTCTTCGTATGGAAGAACATAGTGTGTCGCCGGCATCCCCATATCCTCCTTTCGGATAACGGAACACAATTCACGGATAAGACATTGAAAGATTGGTGTCGAAGAGCTTGGATCGACAAAGTTCACCTCGGTGGCCCGTCCTCAAGCAAATGGTCGGGCCAAGAAGTTACCAATAGGACCATCGTAAAGATTCAAAAACTCGTCTCGATCGAGCTAAAGGCCTCAGGTGGAAAATTTACCGCGAGTCCTATGGTCATACCGAACAACGCCTCGGACCTCGAGCGGAGAAACACCATACGATTTGGTGTATGGAACCAAGCGATGATCCTGCGAGATCGGATCTGGAGTCCTCGTACCGTTGACTTTTACGCGAAGCAAATGGGAAAATCTACGAGTGATCTAGACCTACTCGAAGAAAAGAGACCTCGCCTACATCGAGGAAGCTCGGTACAAGCAACAAGTAGCTCGGTATTACAACCCGGTAGCGTTAAAACCGACAATTCAAGTGGGCGACCTCGTACTCGACATAATGAAGTCGACAAGCCCCGCCTTGAAAACTGGCTGGAAGCCACATGGGAAGGACCTTACCGGGTCGACGAAGTCCTCGGCAAAGGGGCTATAAGCTCGCTCAATTATGCGGTGAGCAATTACCCAGCGCATGGCACATCGTCCATCGAAGAAATATTATGCATAAGTGTCGGGGTGGTCTTGTTCGGTCATATTTTTAAAGTCTGTTTAGAGTACATGCTTTATTTGGTGGTCGCGTCATCTTTTATCAATAAAAATCTTTATTTTTGCGAGTTCTACTTGTCACTAATGCATAATTAATCTTCGCATTATTTACCTCTACGGAGGACAAATTCCCTCGGCGGAGTCGATTACATTAGTTTAAATACGAATGTAAATCTAACGCGCATGCTCACATACGAGATCGGACTACCTTCGTTTATTTGAGCGTTCTCTCTATGTAGATGAAGGGACCACCCTCCCGATGACCTCGGCAAAAACAGAGAACCATTCCTACATACGAGATCGGACTACCTCGTTCATTCCGAGCGTTCTCTATGTAGAGCGAGGACCACCTCCGACGACCTCGGCAAAAACAGAGAACCATCCCTACGTGCGAGTCGGACTACCTTCGTTCATTCCGGCGTTCTCTCTATGTGAGCGAGGGACCACCACTCCGAGCGACCTCGGCAAAAACAGAACCATCCCTACGTGCGAGATCGGACTACCTTCGTTCGTTCCAGGCGTTCTCTATGTAGAGCGAAGGGACCACCACTCCCGACGACCTCGGCAAAAATGAACCATCCTACGTGCGAGATCGATTTCTTTCGAAGCGAATTCTCTGAGGACGAACTACTTTGGCATATTCATAACGTTCAAATACAAAGTCAACAAAACCATTCTTATTAAATAGAAGAATACGGGTTACATTTTACATTTTACGAGGGCCGGATGGATCGGAAAAACGAGCCAATCCCAGAAAAATCGAATTGGCTCATCTATGCTAATCTACCTCCTCGCCGTCCCGATTACATATTACGGGCCGGCAGAGCGACCTCGGTCACTCGGCGATGCACTCTGAGCTCGGCCTCGGCCACTTGATGGCGCCGGTCTCGGCATGGAGGGTCCACGACGTTCAAGAGCAATATGCGCGCCTGCTGTGCGCGCCACTCCGGATCGTCATAACGTGGTTCATTTATTACGGGACCGAGAAGCTCCGGCGAGAAGAAGAGGCCTCTGCGTCCCGTCGAAGTATGTCGTCGAGTTGTGGTTGTCGGCGATCACGGTTTGTATATGCTCGAGCCTTTTCAATTCAGCGTCTTTGCTCCGTAAATTGCCAAGAGGTCCGGCCGTATTCGCCTTATACCTCGAACAACAGGCGTGACTCGACAACCTGGCTTCTACTTCCGGATCGTCGTCCCACCATTTCGGTGGATAACCTCCTCATACTCGGCATGCTCCTCGGCTATAACCTTGCCTTCTCCTTGGCAACCTCGAGCGACTCCTCCCGATTCCAGCGAGCACTGAGCTCGTCGCGGCTCTCTGGCTACGCTGACATCGATTCCACGCATGCGTGACCAAGGCGCGCTTTATATGGAGGAGTTCGACCTCTTTCAACTCAAGAGCTCGTGTGGTCTTTGATTCGGTTCAACCAGGAGAAGCATCAAACATTTCGAGACAAGCGAATAAAAAAAGAGATAAGTTTCTCGACATAACTTGTGATTTTATTAACATGCCATGGCAAAAGTTGTTGTACATTTACATTCAAAAAAAAAAAAAATAAATTGCGAGGATCAAGCGGACCCTCCGGGAAGCTTCGGCCATGTCCACGTTCGCACACTCCGGCTGGATAGCCCCCTCGGCCTCTTGGGAACTACAGAGATCTCGGCGCCTCCGGCATCGGTAGTCCCCGACCCTTTGCATGATCGGTCAGCGAGCCTCGGTGGGGATCCCGATCCAGCGGGGAGCGCGCCAGACTCATGCGGACAAAGAGCGGAGGAGGAAGCGAGGCTGACGGCAACCGGAAGCTCCCGAGCCCGAGGCGACAGTACATCAAAGAGTAGGCGGGTCCGGGACGGCATCTCCGTCTCCCAGTACCCATACCCAGCTTTGTCGGATCTGGTAGTCTCGGCGACCTCCTGATTGCATCGAGATGGCTGTTTTAAGCACATCGGCGCGTCCGAGACCATTCGAAGCCGCCAGGCGAGGCTCCATGGCGCTGAGCGTTCTCCTGAGCTCGCCATGTCCGCCTCCCGACAGCGAACTGTTCACTCTCGGCCTTCGTGAGGCAAACCTCGCCTCGGCCTCGGCCCAGCCCGCTCTCCATACCCGCCATGAGCGCCCTAGGCACCCCTGCATCCGTGCCTCAATGGCCGTCGCGTCCGCCGGATCTCTGTTTGTGAGGTCCGGATCTTAGCTTGACGCCCGGACATTTCTTGGCGAGGAGGGTATTCGGACTCATCCAGCCTCCCAGAGCATCTAGGACGTACCGATAAACACACGGCCGCTGCAGTAATCGATATAAGATCGGATACTCTTGACACCTCGCGCCCGTCTCATCACCTATCGAATATATATCGGTCGGAAGAACACAGATTTGGTTACTACTTGCGCAGTAGGGACTGGTACAAACCTCGGGAAGGAGTATTTGGTTTGGGCAAAGCGATCTCATTCATTTCGGCCCGGCACAGGGCTCGAGGACTCGTCTTCGCCTCTTAAGCGCTTGGGCTGCGGTGAAGGGGATCTCGAAGCCAGCATTCGTTTCGGCAGATCCCGAAATGAATGTGGGGCCAACCACTCCGACAAGCCACAGCGCAGAGATCACGTCCGATCGGCTGAGGATTGCTTCCGGCGCCTTCTCTGATTTGGCTGCTGCAATGCGAAACAGTATGTGCTGACTGTTGATATATGGATGAGAGTAACGATGGCTCAATATCCGATCTTATATCGATGTAAGCGCCAGTCGCGTGAGGTGGCGGGTGCTCGAGAGGCTGCTGGCCGTGGCGGCCTGGCATGGCGGCGTCGGCATCAGCAGCATGGCCGGCGGCGGCATGAGCGAAGGGCGATGGCGTGAGTGGCTCAGCCGAGGCCTTCCGGCTCGGAATGGTGCTGGGCGGCTCGGGCATCGAGTCGCCAGTAGAATCTGCAAGCGCGGAAGAACTGATGAGACAGCTCTGTGTCTCGTACTGTGCTGCGCCTCTCCGTGTCGATCCTAAATTGTTGGAAATAAATGTGAGAAGAACACCAAGGATTTACGTGGTTCGATCCGTGAATAAGATCTCGTCCACGGGCGAGAGAGAGTATGTGTATTGAAAGTATAGAAGTGATTACAAAGAGAGTGAATGAATCACATGGTCTAATCTAGCCTCTATTTATACACAATGTATCGACCTAGATCTCGAATCCGGGTCTTCTCTAACTAGGATTCGAGATCCTATCCTCTTGGATTAGGATTCTTTTAGATATGGTAGCTTCTGCGTTCCAGGCCGAGGATTCTTCATAGGCCGAACTTGTCGGTAGAGCTTGATGTCGAGGTTTAATTGTATTGGGCCGATGCTTGGGCACAGTAGTTGGGCCGTGATCTATCACAACCCCCGAAAGCCTCTGACGAGGTCATGCTTTGGATTGGGGTTGTTGTGACAGCGGGGTTTGGGCGATCTTACATTCTTTCAGCATGCGACTTTGTGTGCGTCATGCTTTTGACGTCGTTATATCGAATCTTTGTCTTGTAGAGATGTATGCCAGGTCTTCGGTGGCTTCGCTAAGGGAGGCGTTCGACAGTCTTTATGTTGTCTTGACAGGCGTTGCCAGTCTTATACCGGCTTCACGTACCGGCGTTAGTGGAGTCTTGTAGCTTTTCTGACGGCGTTAGTAGCAGGTCTTGGCAGTTCACGACGAGGCGTTAGCGAGGTCTTGCAGCTTCGACGGGCGTTAGGTGGAGTGCTTGGCCAGCCGCTTTGATGAGCGTTAGGCGGAGTCTTGGCAGCTTTACGGCGGGGCAGGGTCTTGGCACTTCACGCGAGGCGTTATGCGAGGGCAAACAGAGATTCTTGCTCGTTATATTAAATCTGGGCGCGGGATCGCGTTTGTCGCATTTAGATGTAGCGGTTGGATTCAGATAAAAGTGCATATTAGGGGATATGTTCCTTGATACTGTATATCTCTTATCACTTTGCCTTTACATTTCTTTGATTTCAAAAAGCATTAACCTTGCGGCTGATTATGTGCGCCGTTGACAACTTGAAGCTTGTCTTGTCTTCATGGGTAACAAAGTAAGTAAATAGCTACCTCATTTTCATAACATTGAGTGAACGGGCGTCGCATCGTGATACGATTTTGTCCTAGATGCGATTAGTGTCTCCATTTGTTTTTACTCGTATTCACATGCCATTGAGCTCGGATTGGGTTTAATGTCTTGCTGTTAACTAGGATTACTATAGTATTGCTAATAATATTCTGCTTAATATTGAACTCGTTGCCCCGTCGAGGATAGGGCTTGTGCCTATCGGATGGCTTTATTACCGTATATGAGGACAGCCTCGGGCGTGTGATCTTCTCTCTTACCCCTGTATCGTTGAGTTCCAGAGAGATGTTTGGGCTATCTCTTGCCTCATGAACTTGTTCCGTACTGAGCGCCTAAGTGTCTATGCATAGGCATAATTTTCCTTTTCTTGGGGCTTGATCCTTGCTTTTTGAAGCGAAGAGCGGCTCGGGATGGTATTATCTATCACTCAGTAGGAAATTCAAAGGATTAATCAAGATCTCAGTGGCGAAAGTTCTTCATGCTACAGATTTGAAGGACATATGGAGTTCCATGCGATCGATAAGATCGCCCGATGTTATGCACAAGGGCCGGTGACTTGGAGGAAGCTGGACAAAATTGGCACTTGTTGACGAGGTCTTCTCAGAGGCCGAGCTTGCGGAGGCGGGGCTTAGCCACTTAGATCCTACACTCAGGGTGGAGTCGGTGAAGGGTGAGGCCTCTTCTTCTCTTCTTTTCTTTATTTCATGAGTTATGTATTGATCTTGACCGCGTGTTTTGTATGTGACTAGCTGAAGGAAAGGAAGAAGAAAGGAAAGGGCCGATCTCGTGGCGAACGATCTCGGTGGCAGTAGAGTCTCCGGCCTTGAAGGATTTCGAGGATGCTCGAAATGAATGTGGGGACCTGAGATCCTGCCCGCTGACCAGCGGCGCTTGAAGAGCGGAGGATAAATCCACCGAGTCCTCGGTTCTTTGCCGGTGAGTCTCGAAATCGTCGGTTCAAGCCGGTAGCCTCGTCTCTTTCACGAGGTTTGTACATCCTATACTTTTCGCAGTAGTAACTAAATTGTGTTCTTCGACTGATGTATATTTTGTATAGGGGTGAGGGGGCGTGGCGGAGTGTCGAGTATCGATCTTATACGGATTACTTGAAGAAGGGCCGTGTCATGCGTTTAGGAGTGGCCGTATGCTCGGGAGGTGGAGGAGTCGAATACCCTCCTGCTCGAAAATGTCGAGTAGAGGCTAAGATCAGGACCTCGTCGAAACTAAGGCGCTGAGATCGGCGGCCATTGAGCGTGGCGGCGAGGGCAGTGGCGGCGGCGAGTGGGCGAGGCGGCAAGGCGCGCCGGCGAGGGCGAGGTGCCTCGATGAAGGCGAGATGGAGCAGTTGCGCCGTCGGGGGCGGACATGGCGGCTCGAGGGCAGCGGCGCTTGCCAGGCGGAGAGCATTTTTCTGTCGGCGGGCTTCTGGGGATGTGCCGGCCCGGCGATGTGCTCAAAAGCGCTGCGTCTCGGGCCTTGATCGAAGAGGTCGCGATTGAACTACCGGATCTGGACAAAGCAGTATGGAGTGCGAGGGGCCGAGGATCTTTGTCTGAGGCAGACTTTTGATGTGCTGCGTCTGACTGAAAGGACTTCCCTCCTGCTGAGGCATCCTCATCTCTTTTTGTCAGGTAGTACATGCGTTGTGTCGTGGATCGGGATCCCACCAAGCTCTATTTGATCATGCAAAGGGGTCGGGGGAGGCGTGATGCTCGGGGCGTCGAGACTCCGGCGGTTCTGAAGAAGCGATCAGGCCGGAGGCGGGCGATGACGTGGACATGGCGAAGCTTGGGAGAATCGAGTTGATCCACCCATCT
The DNA here is from genome assembly GCA_036937905.1 of Salvia rosmarinus. Classification (NCBI taxonomy): domain Eukaryota; kingdom Viridiplantae; phylum Streptophyta; class Magnoliopsida; order Lamiales; family Lamiaceae; genus Salvia; species Salvia rosmarinus. The sequence goes on from CM072819.1 coordinate 14,146,677, forward strand.
TTTTTTTTTTTTTTTGAATGTAAATGTCTGACAATTTTTCGCCTAAGGGCATGTTAATAAAATTACAAGTTTATGTCGAGAAACTTATCTTTTTTGATTGTCTCGCGAAATGTTTGATCTTCTCTTGGTTGAATCAAATCAAGACACATCATGACTCTTGAGTTGAAAGTCGAACTCCTCCATGTAAAGGCGGCGTCACGTCTGGTGGTCGATGTCAGCGAGGCGCTCGGGAGAGGCTGTGGCAGGCTCGGGCTCGCTTTTGGAATTGGAGGAGCGTTCGGAGGTCGAGGAGAGGCAGGTGATAGCCTAGGAGGCATCGGAGTGAGGAGGTTATCACCGAAATGGTGGGATGGCGATCCGGAAGTAGAAGCGAGGTTGTCGAGGCTGTGCGATTGTTCGAGGTATAGGCGCAGTATGGCGGACCTCTTGGCGAATTCTGGCGATGCGCGAATTGAAAAGGCTGGGGCATATACGCTGTATCCTCGGCGACCACAACTCGACGACATGCTTGACGGATAGCCTCTTCTGTAGGAGCTTCTCGGTCGAATAAATGAACCACATTATGATCAGGGTGGCGCGCACAAGGGCGTGCTATTGCTCTTGAGCGTCGTGGACCTCCATCGTCGAGGCAGGCGTCATCAAGTGGTCGAGGCCGAGCTCGAGCTGCATCGTCAGTGTGACGGTCGCTCTGGCCGGAGCCCGTAATATAGACCGAGGGGCGGGTAGAGGTAGGATTAGCATAGATGATTTCTTGAATTCGATTTTTCTAGGGATTGGCTCGTTTCGATCCGCTCCGTCCTCGTAAATATAAATGTAACACTACATCTTTTATTTAATAAGAAGGTTTTTGTTGACTTTGTATTTGAACAAGAGTAATATGCCAAGTAGTTAGGTCCTAGTAGAATTCAAAGAAATCGTTCTCAAATCTATGGGTTAACGCCATCTACATAGAAGGCACGAAATAAGCGAAGGTAGTCGATCTCGTATGTAGGAATGGTTCTGTTTTTTCGAGGAATTAGGTCGGGAGGGTGGTCCCTCGTCTACATAGAAGAGCGGCCGGAATGAGCGAAGTGTCGATGCATATATGTAGGAATGGTTCTGTTTTTGCAGGTCGTCGGGAGGGTGGTCCTTCGTCTACATAGAGAACGGAATGAGGAGGTAGTCGATCTGTATGTAGGGAATGGTTCGCATTTTTCCGAGGAGTCGTCGGGAGGGTGGTCCCTCGTCACATAGAAACTGACTGAATGACGGTAGTCGATCTCGTATGTAGGAATGTTCTGTTTCTGGGTCGTCGGGAGGTGGTCCGCGTCTACATAGAGAGCGGAATGAGCGAAGTAGTATCGTATGTAGGAATGGTTCTGCTTTTGCGAGGTCTCGGGAGGGGTGGTCCCCCGTGCATAGACGCGAATGACAGGTAGTCGATCTCGATGTAGCATGTATTAGATTTATATTCGTATAACAATGTCGACCTCGTCGAGGAATTTGTCCTCCGTAGAGGGTAAATAATCGAGAATTAATTATGCGTTAGTGACAAGTAGAACTTGCAAAAATAAAGATTTTTATTGATAAAAGATGAGCGACCACCAAATAAGGCGGACTCTAAACGAGGACTTTAAAAATATGACGAACAGACTCGACCTTTGACAACATGCATAATATTTCTTGGATGGATGATGTGCCATGCGTTGGGTAATTGCTCATAGGACAATTGGCGCGAGCTTATAGGCCCTTTGGGGACTTAATCGACCGGTGAGTCCTTCCCGTGGCTTCCGACTTCAGACTTGGCTTCTTGACTTCATTATGTCGGTCGGTCGCCCGCTGGAATTGTCGGTTTTGCTTGGTTGTAATACTGAGCTACTTGTTGCTTGTGCAGAGCCAGTGTGGCGAGTCTCTTTCTTCAGAGGTCTAGATCGCTCGTAGATTTTCCCTTGCTTGACGAGAATCGATGTACGAGGACTCGGTACTCCGATCTGCGAGGATCCTGCTTGGTTCCGTACACCAAACGTATGGTGTTTCTCGTTCGAGGTCAGGCGTTGTTCGGTATGACCATAGGACTGCGGTAAATTTTCCACCCGAGGCCTTTAGCTCGATCGAGGCGAGTTTTAGACCCTTCGATGGTCCATTGGTAACTTCGGTCGACCATTTGCTGAGGATGGGCAGCAGGGGTGAACTTTTGTTGGATCCGAGCTCTTGACACCAATCTTTGAATGTCTTATCGTGAATTGTGTTCGATTATCGAAAGGAGGATATGGGGGATCTGCGACACACTATGTTCTTCCATACGAGTTGAGGCGTTCTTGCTTGTGATTTTCGCCAGGGCTCGGCTTACCCACGTGAAGTAGTCGATTGCACAATTAAAATTGGGCTCACGGTGCTACAAAGGGGCCCACAGTCGATCCCCATTGCATAAGCGCGGAGGGCTCATGCCGGAGGGAGGTCGGTGCAGGGTAGCGATGCGTTCCCATGGATTGACACTTGGACACTTTTACGAGGTCCATTAGTCTTGGAACATTGTTGTGATAGTATCCCCAGCATGACTTTCTTTCGAAAGGCTCGGGTCGATGTGGCTTCCACGAACCTTCGTGTATTTCTCGTGAAACGTTGGCTCGGTTCGGACCAAGCACCTAAGAGGGTTGGAGATATGATTTGAGGACTTAGCTTCAATTTAATATCGAGAGATTTGTTCAGATCTCTAGCCTCGACTTGCATGGGCGTTCGCCTCGGTACTCTCGAATGGAGTCATCAATGGGTTCTTCATCGAGGACTATGTTGACCTCGGCTCCGTCTTCGCATCGTTTATCTCTGCTGGACTTCTCTTGGCGGGCTCGTTGATGTGAGCATTTACTAAGATGTCGCTCGGCTATTTTGCTCCCTTGGGATCGAACATCGGAAGTGTGAAAGTCAGTTGCGGCTTTTGCTTTTCGAGATCTTCTTCATTACTGTGCTTTTCCTCGTATTTTCCCAACATTTGGCTTCGACACTTGAGTATTTGTGAACTTGCGGCTCGTATCTCGAGACTTTGAGCGAGCGATCCTGGATCGTATGCCTCAGTACTTATTCGTATTTTTGAATGTGACCGTGAGTGGGCGATCTCTTGTCGTCCGGGCCTAGGAGTAAGATACACTGCTCCGCTGCCTTTGTTCGAAGCCATGTCAACGTAGAGTTGCCGACCTCCCGTGTTTGACCTGGGTTCGGCGGCTCGTCGATACGGACTGGTGGCTTCGGTTTTTCGACTAAAGTTAGACTCGGAGAAATCGCTGGGCTTGACCTTTGATGGCTGGCGAGGAAGGTTATATCGTGCTCGCCCGTTCGATTGCCCATTCGCGATTGATCGCCGGCGTCGAATCTTGCAGTGGGAGTCAGTGAGGACTTGTCGGATGTGCATGGAAGATGGGACGTAGCCTCTCTGGCATTTACCAATGCTAAGGCAGCTTCTCGAGTGATACCTAGTTTAGACCTTTAGTGCTCGGTGATAAATCAGGAGCCCATCTCTTCTCGTCAGACCGCCTTATGGTTCGTCGGGGCGAGTAGAAAAGGACCTCTCCTCTTTTGGGCGATAGAGTGGGAGCTTGGCAGGTAGCTTCTTGAGGTCTTGCGGACTGTACCTCTCCAGGAATTTCGGCTTTTTAGTATCTGAAGAAGGGTCATCGACTTTTGAAAAGCGCTTAGTGCGCTATCAGCTGTCACTTATTAGCGTATGGATGGTCTTGGATCTTCATTTCCAAAATGGTTGACCTTGGTCGGGTTGCTTTTAGCCATTCTGGAAACCCACAAGAATTCCAGACCGAATGCAAATGTCATTGGGATTCTTTAGGTTATTTCGAAGGCGAGGATCAGGTCGGACACATGCGCTTCTTCCTTCTTTGACGCGATGTCGTCTCGATATCTCCTCCATTCGACCTATGTAGAGTGAAATATTTGTCCACCATCCTTGATAGGTAGCCCTGCATTTTAGGCGAATGGCTCTTTTATATCGAAGACCGAGTCGGTAATGAATGCTTGGCGTCTTCGTCATCCATCGAGACTTGGTGATACCCTTTGTATAAGTCCAAAGCGAGACTTCGTACCCGACCAGCGTCGACCTTCTTGTCGATGTTGGGAAGGGGATAGAATCCTTGAGCGATGCTTGTTGAGGTCGGTGTCGATACACATTCGCCATCCCTCCTCCTCTTCGACCATCAGGGTTGGCTATCGGGTGGGATATTTGACCTCGAAATGTGTGCTTTTAATAGTTGGTTCACTCGTCATGAATGACTTGGTTCGTTCGAAATTTAGAGTCTCTTACGCGAGCGTTGGTCGATGTAGTAGGTGAGTGACTTTCGGCGAGACTCCGTCATGTCGAGGAGACCAGCAAACACGTCTCGAATTCCCTTAGGAGTTGGATGATCTGATCCTTCACGGTGTCGTGGTGAAACACATGACATGACGTGATGCTCATCTTTGTACAATGCGACCTCTTCCACGATTGTCGGGATGGCGATGTCTGGACTCAACTCTTGGGTTTCTTTAATTGCTATGCTTGTGGGTGTTGGACGAGGTCCCAGCACCTGTAAAGCAACTTGCATACACTCTGGCTTTTGATTCGCCTCGGATCACGTTCCCCTCGTGGTGGGTATTTTTATCGTCGGTGTCGTTGAGCATACCGCCACTCGGCGTTCTAATCTGCCTTAGTATGATGTTATCGGAGTGGCCTTCTGAACGAAGCACCTTGGTCGAGTCGTCGGTCTTTCACGTGAATGCTCGATTATTCTACGGCGCGTCTCTTCTGGGCGAAGCTAGTGGCGGGACTTGTGCGGGTTGTGCCTTCCTCCTAGCTTGTCAAGCATTCCTTAAAAGGATGCTCACCGATCGCCATTGTCGATGTAAGCGCTTTCACCAACTTATTTGCGACCACTCGGTCCTGAAATGCATCGGTGGGATCTTGCAGCGAGTCAGTGTCTTGGAGAAGTGATCGCCTCGTCCTTCCGAACCTCTTATTGCGTGGGTTCATTGGTTCTGGACTTGGCATCGGCCTTGGGAGGACTCGATGGCTGGGAGCCCTAATAGTGAGACCACCCGTCGTATTGGGCTCATCATCTCCTTCCTCGGTCGGTTTGCGCTTTGTTTTTTGTAGGGGCACATTTCCCTCTTTCTTCTTCTTTTGACTTTGGTCGGCTTGGCGACTCTTCCTCGTTATTTCTGGGATCCGTCACGAACTAACTCTATTTCCCCGTGAGCTCGTTGCACTCTTGATGTCGTGCGTAATCATTATGGAAATACAATATTTATCGATGGTCGGCACCTCTTCCTCCATGCTCATCGGTGAGGCTTCTCGAGCAGGTTGGATGCGTAGATTTACGCTCGGCCGTCGCAGGGGTGTCTTGGGGTCGTTAACGCTGCGGACCGAGCTGGACTTTATCGGACGATGTAATCATCGGCGCTACCCGCCTTGGTTCGATCTTCCGCCGTCTCTTCTTCCTCTTCGAAGGTCCTGCCTTCATGCGCTTTTTCTTTGTCTCTCGTCGCTTTGGCGAGCCGGTTGGCTATGCGCCGCTACATGCGATCTGAGGTTGTGCCAGCGATCTCGGTATAAGGCCCCGCAATATGCCGTTTGGAAGGCCGAGATGACTAACGTGTCGTTCACGTCTTGACCTTGAGACTCCTGTTAAACGCCTTGTCGATGATCGTGATGGACTCATTCACGGCTTTGCCTTATGGTGAGGAGGTGTCTGGAGTAGCGTTTTGATTCGCCTTTTGGAAGAACCTTCGGTGGAAGCGACCATCGGTCGCGATAGGGTGATCTTCAGAGGTAAGCGTCGAACCACCGGGCGTTGTCGACGAGTAACTCGGAAGAGTTTACACATGTGAACCGGCTGAGCTTTTGGTTGATCATGTTGTATTGGGCTCGAGAGGAAGTTACGTGGTCCCTCGGCCGTCGCGAGGCGATGCTTGGAACCTATTTATCGGAGAGAAGTGTTTAGTATCTATTTGAGACAGGGACTATCTTCCGTATCCATCGAGCCGTCCTCGAGGCGGGACGGAGTTCGACGATCGAACTCATTTAGGTGACTTGGACCGACTTCGTGGCCGATGATGCCTCTTCCCACTGCCTCTCCACGGAGATCGGGCGAGTTTGGATGGATTTCGGCGATCGAGGCCGGCTGCGCGATCTCGACGTCCTCCGCGTTGCTTCGTTTGCCTGGTTGGCTTTGGGCCCTCGTTGTGATGCCTCGTATCTAGCGAGGCTTGTCTCTGGACGCCGACCCTGTGCTTCGAGGAGCTGGAGAGCTTCCTTGTTTTTCTCGAAATCCCTTGACGGCGCGTCTTTTACTTATGAGGAGTTTCCCGGATTGTTGCTACGATTGTCTTGCTATGGTAACCCTTTCCTCGCGGGCGGGGTGTCCGTGCTCGTCGAGACTTTGGACATGCCCTCGGGGTTCCTTTCTCGATTAGGCTCTTCCCGAGTTGAGCTCGGCGTTCCCTTTCGCCGTCGTGGTTGTTCCGGCGGCGGTCCTGGGCGTGGTTACGGTGTACACGTGCATGATTACTTCCACAAGCAAAGGTTGATCGAAACACAAAATTTCGGTTCACGACGCGCCAGGTGATCGATCTTAAATTAGAAGGAAATAAATGCAAAGGCGAGACACCAAGTTTCGTGGTTCGATCTGAAAAGATCTCGTCCGCAGGCGAGAGTATGTGTATTGAAAGTATGAAGTGATTACAAAGTGAATGAATCTATGTGTCGTCTAGTTACTTATTTATACTGCGATGATATTGACTGATCTCGAATCCGGTCTTCTCTAACTAGGATTAGATCATCCTCTGGATTAGGATTAACTGATGTGGTAGCTTTCTGCGTTCCCAGCGCAGGGGTTCTTCATAGCCGTAGAGCTTGTCGGCAGCTGATGTCGGGTTTAATTGTATTGGGCAACGATCTTGGGGCGCGTAGTTGGGCCGTATCCAAGTGATCGATCTTAAATTCGTAAAATAAATAGAAGGCAGAACACAGGATTTACGTGGTTCGATCGTGAATAAGATCTCGTCACAGGCGAGAGAGAGTATGTGTATTGAAAGTATAAGAAGTGATTACAAAGAGAGTGAATGAATCTATGTCGTCTCATCTAGCCTCTATTTATACACAATGTATGACCTAGATCTCGAATCAGGGTCTTCTCAACTAGGATTCGAGATCCATCTCTTGGATTAGGATTCTTTTAGATATAGGCTTTGGCTTACACTTGCTTCGAGGATTCTTCATAGGCCGAACTTGTCGAGGCGAGCTTGATGTCGAGTTTAATTGTATTGGGCACGATGCTTGGGCACGAGTAGTTGGGCCGTATCCTATCCGCAACCCCCCAAGCCATGACGCAGTCATCTTTGGATTGGGGTTGTTGTCAACAAGCGGGGTTGGGCGATCTTACATTCTTTTGATGTTTTGGCGTCGTATATCAGCGAATCTTTGTCTTGTGTCTTATGTCCCGATGTCTTGATTGGCTTCACTGACGAGGCGATAGTAGAGGTCTTGATTAACCCAGGCCGAGGCGATAGGCAGGGTCTTGGTGCCCAGCACGGCGTTAGGCGATGTCCATTCTTGGCTTCCTGACGGGCGTTAGGCGAGGGTCTTATCTAAGCTTTGACGAGGCGTTAGGCCGAGTCTTTTGATTGGCTTCACGGCGAGCGTTAGGCCGATGTCCATGCAGCTTCACTTGGCGAGGCGTTAGGTGATGCTTTTGATTAACCCTTTGACGAGCGTTAGGCAGGTCTTGGCCGACTTCACTGACGGGCGTTGGGCGAGCCGAAGAGCGGGATTCTGCCGTTGCTAAGTGCTGGGCCTTGGGATACGCATTTAATCGCATTAAATTGGCAGGTTGGATTCAGATAAAGTGCATATTAGGGAATGTCTTGTGATACGATATCTCTTATCACTTGCTTTGCATTACCGATTTTCAAAACCTCTACGCGCTTTTGCGAAAACCTTGTCTTCTGCGCCATTGGCGACTTGAAGCCTCGCTTCTTCATCGATAACCAAAAGTAAGTAATGGCTACCTCTTCTAATATGATGTCTTGATCGTCCGAAATCGTATACATTTCCCCGTCAGGTTTAGTGTCTTTGCTGTTTTTACCCAGTATTCATATGCCCTTTTCGAGTGTGCGTTTCCCTCGGTGGGATTGCGACAAAGTGTCTTCCTTCTCTTCAATCCTAGGTATATCTGAAATTAGGGATATATGTTATCAATATAGTATTCCTTAGTATCGGGTTCGTTGCCTCAGGGGAGACAGGGCTTGTGCCCTCAGGATGGTTTTATCACCGATGTGCGAGGACTGACCTCAAAGGCTGGTCTTAAATCTTCCTTTCCACTGCGTATCACGTCCGAGTTCCAAGAGATGTTTGGTCTACTCTCTTGACTCCATGAACTCATTCCGGCATATGGCCATGCTAGGTGTCATGCCTATAGGCATAATTTTCCTTTGACCTTAAGCGCTTGTCCTTGCGCTTTTGCAATTGAAGGGCGGTTCGGTGGTATTATCTATCACCCAGTAAATTCAAAGCCAAATTAAGTCGAAGATCTCCAAGCGCGGAAGAAGTTCTTACGTCGGTTTGAGACAATTGGAGTTCATGGCGATCGA